>JAPFFP010061647.1:0-26743 GCA_026153255.1 Solanum medicagineum | reverse complement strand
CTAAGTAGCAGTCAAAAATTTGTATCCATTTTTCCTGATATTATGCATGGATCAGGTATATCATGGCGAATTCTTCAGAAAAAATTATATCTTCCACAATGGAATCTGATAAGTGAGATCTCGAGTAAGTGTTTATATAATGCCTTAATTAATCATTTCTTCATGGATTTACTATAGTTTCATTACATTATGATGATTACTATGAATCCCTCGTATCCATGCTATTCATTCATCCCTCATGATACATGCATGAATGAACATTCATTTTCGTGAGATTTATGATGTGGGTCAAGACCCAATTATGTTTATGACTATCTTTCCAAGATTAGTATGGTTATGACATGGCATGTGATCATATGATATCTATGATTAGGCTCAAGAGCCCTATGGGTGTTTACACCATTATGTACAAGAATGAAGGAGCTAATCCTATGGATGAAAGTATGACATGAAGTATGATTTGACTTTTAAGCCTAAGTATGCATGACTATGAAATATGATTTGGCCTTTAAGTCTAAATATACATGATTATGATTTGAAAAGGCTTATGCCTCTTTTTCAACCACGTATAACATATATAGATTCTCGTGGAATGATGACTTAGCACTGAGTGGACTTGTGTTAGGAGGGCTATCCCCATGGGCCCTTATATAAATCCTTAAGTCCTATAACTGTGTGCCAAATATAGGTTCATTTTTATGCCCCTTTTAAGGGATGATCATGTTAAGGATCTACCTTTGGCAAATAGATCACCTCTTTATCCGATGTGGGAAAGACGACAGAGTTCTAATTTATAGCTCACTATGTCTTATGTCGATTGAGATACCATCCCCGCTATGTTTAAAGTATTATCATATTCTTGCATCATGGATTTCATGCCATATTGCTATTATATTCTTTCCTACATGCTTTTTCTATATATATGTGCCCTTGTCATCTGACATTTTTTGCAAGTTAATAAGTTCATACGCATCTGCATGCACACATACTTAGAACATTCAAATGTACTAATGCATACTTTTGCCTACATGATCTAACCAAGTAGGTACTGGAGACTATCTTCATCCACCTCTTCATGGTTAGATTAGGTTGTGAGCTTGCTAATGCTGAGTCCTTTACTTCAAGGACAAGACCTACCTTCTATCTACCTATTATGCTATTTCCACTTATGTCTTTACTTTGACGATGAGGTCGGGAAATGTCTTGGCCTCCATCCTATTCTATGACTTAAAGGCTTTATTGGACATCATATAAAACTCTATGTATGGGCTTGTTATGTGTTATGCTATTTGCTTATGGAGACTATGACTATGTCTATCCCATGTTGTTAATGTTATGATAAGATGTGGAAATATAGAAAGTCTTCAGTCTTTTCTATCCCTATAACATGAGTCATACTTACCCGCCCCTTAGTTCTTATGTACTATGTTCTATGTGAATCCATGCAAATTCCTATCCCTATGATATCCCATAACATGAGTCATCCTTACCCATTTTGTAGAACTATGTGTTTATTGTTTAATTATGCACTTTCAAACCGATGACATATATATGGATGCTATGAGGTTTTTTTGGGGACTCTTGGGTTCCCATTCGCCAGGTCATTCCTAGGCCCTAGGCCCAGGTCATGATAGAACCTTTCCCTTTCCAGAAATTCAATGTTTGAGAATCGAAGTTACGGGTCGTATGCCATCTTATGGGCTATAAGTGATCTCGTAAACCCGACTTCAAGCCACTTTTTAGACCAACTTTTCTGTACTCAAGGCTCCTAAATTGGGGGTTGTTACATAAGTGCTTTAAGAAGGTGCCAGTTGACTTTTCTTTTCTCTCAAAAGGATGCTCATTGGAATATCTTCTCACTCCCTTCGTGATTCTGGGGAGATAAGGAAGGATACATTGCAATAGACGACCTATTTTAAGCTTGAATGAAGAACTGCTACGCCCCTTTACTTAAGTAATATCCTAAGCTTCTCTTTTAGTCCCATTCTTGTCAAAACCTTTACTAATAAAATATTTATATTATAATACGTTTAGAAAGAGGGTAAGAGAGAATCTTAGGATATTACTTCAGGAAATGGGCATAGCAGTTCTTCTTTCACGGTTAAAATAGGTCGTCTATTGCTATATCTCCTTCCTGATCCCCCCCTCAGAATCACGAAGGGAGTGAGAAGATATTCCAATGGGCATCTTTTTTGAGAAAAAAGAAAGTCAACTGGTACCTTCTTAAAATGGTTACCCGGCTTTCAAGTCACTTGTGAAGGGAACAAAGCTTAGAGAACAAAGAAATCCTCTCATCTTGAGGTGAGGGTGGAATACCTATCGAGATCAGAAAAGATAGAAAAGGCTATCTACGTCCAATTCGAAGTTTCTTGCATTTTTCAATGTAATTGGCGACAAGGGAGCTTTTTGCAAGCCCGAATTTCATCTTTACCTTAAAGATGCTTAAGATTGTTAAACTTTACTATTCGACTTAATGCGCTGAGAGAGATGAAAAAGGATTTTACTTAAATAAAAAGGTGTGACAGTTCTTCTTTGAAGCTCAATATATTCAATCTATTGCTATATAAATCATGAAGGGAGTCAGAAGATATTCCAATGGGCACCCTTTCAAGAAAAAGGAAAGTCAATTGGCACCTTCTTGAAGCACTGGCCCGGCTTTCAAGTCACTTGCAAAGGGAAAAAAGCTTAAGGCACAAAGAATTCCTCTAATCCTGAGGTGAGGGTGGGATGCTATCGAAATCAGAAAAGATGGAAAAGACTATCTATTTCCAATTCAATTTTCTTGCATTTTTCGATTTAGTTGGCGAAAAGAGCTTCTTATGAGCCTGAATGTCATCTTTACTATAAAATTGCTTAAGATTGTTAAACATCACTATTTGACTTGATGTGCTGAGAGCAATGAAAAAGGATTTTCAGGGTAATGGAGGCAAGGAAAGAGGGAAGCTTCAGTCAGCCTTAAGGCATGGAATCGTAATTATCCTTAGCCTTTTTCATTGAGGTAAGGTATAAGGTAAGAACTGCAAGCTCATTTATTATTCCTTTTAATTGGAGCTCCAGGACAATATAATCCATCTAATCAATAGTAATGTTGGTAGTCCATTTGACATCGTCCTCATTGAAGTGACTAAAGTACAGGTAAGTTGGTCGTTTGTTTGACCTTCTCTAAATACTCATTGATGTGACAAAACATTATTGCTTCTGCATCATACTCATTGAAGTGACAAAAAGGTAAGTTGATAATAGGTTCGACCTCCTCTAATTTATCATTGAACTGACAAAAGTGTAAGTTGGGTAGTCGGTTCGGACTGCTTTAAATTATTATTGAATTTACAAAAGGTATAAGTTGGTAGTCAATTAGACCTTCTCTAAATAGTCATTGTGAAGTGACAAAAGGTCTAATTTGTAGTCGGTTCGGCCTCCTTTAAATTATTATTGAACTGACAAAAGATGTAAGTTGGTAGAAGGACTGATTATTCGTTGTATATATAATAAGAATTTCCATGCCAAACCCCTAAAGTAAAGACTACCCTTAGACCTCATTACTAAATATAATGAAAGAAGCTTTTTGGGGGAAATGGCGAAGGAGTATTCTGGAGAGGAATATATTCCTATGCATCAACAGTTATGTATATATATATACTTTTTTTATAACTAACAACATATTATACAAATATCATGTATATTTTTACAAATTTATGTACAAAATGTCACATTTTATGTAATCATTTGTGTAATTACCAAAAATTACATACAAATACACATCCATATACAAATGACACAACTCGATTTCTTAAGCCGTGATGGCACTTACCTTAACCCCTCCTCCCGATAGGTTGATGACCTGGTTGATTATTTTTGGCTTTATCTATGAAAATTATTATTTTACCCTTTCGTAAGTTATTTTTTTCCTACTTTGAACTATTTGAATGGTTAGAACTGAAATCCTGAGTTTTAAATGTTGAAATATGAGTTTTGATCTTTCTGAAAACTTAATTTGTTGAAAAAGTGAGTTTTTATATCATTCTGAGTTTGAGACGGGGATTCATCGATTTCATTAGCTTCGAAATGCTGAAACTGAACTATACAAAGTTGTAGAACTAAATTTGGAGTTAAAATGAGGTTTTTTGGCCCAAAGTTGTGATTTTAGTCATTTTCGACACTAAAGTTTGACTTTGGTCAACATTTGGAGATCGAAAGGTCGAATCGGTTCCAATAGTTTCGCATGGTAAAACCAATGCTGAAAATGGTCTTGTCATAATTTTTGGAGTTTCTGAGTACAATTTTGGTATTTTGAGTTTTAAACTAGTTTATTGACTTATATTGATAAATGTTTCGTGGAGACCCTAGAATCGAATTACGATGAATCTGTTTAGTTTGGCTCACTATTTTTGGTATGGATACATATAAAGTTTGTGAAATTGTAAGTTCAGATGAGTTCTGGGGGTCCGTTTTGAGTTTGGCAATGGCTAGTATGGGGGTATCAGGTGCATCCCATTTTGTTCTCCGCAAATTGCGGACAATTGTCTGCCTTCACGGATTACATTTTCGCTGAGTCATTTTAAAGACATAAAACCTCCATTTTCATTCCATTTTCATTATTTCAAGCTTTGGAAGGTGACTGAAGAGAGTTTTAGGAGAAATCTTTTGGGTAAGTGTTTCTAAAGTCATTTTGATTAATTTTCAAGGTTTTTATCTTGATTTTAACTAGAATTTCATGATTTTAAATGTCCAAAATTTGGAATTTTCGATCTATGATTTTAAAACTTTAAATGATAATTTCACCATCGATTTGAACTCGATTTTAGTGATATTTTCACCTACTAACTCAATTTTTTTTGTTTAGAATTAGATTTTGAAGTCAATGTCCAAATTTAAAACTTTCAAATTTTAGCCTTAATTTTGATCATATTCTCCTAAGCCTAAAATATGCTAATATGAGTAACAAAATGCACCTCTTGATGCGTGTATCCATTTTTGATAGTGGTTGATTGTTTCGTGGATCGTTTGGAGGCTTGAGTTGATTGAAAGCTTGTCTGAGTGTGGTTTTGGCATTGAGAGGTTTACGTAACCTTGTTGGGACAAGATTTGAGCTATTGAACATGCTTATGTGATAATTGTGAGATGTAGATTGAATTATGATCCGATGTCATGATATGATTGAATTTGATGGGAATATGATGTCGGTTATGATCAATATTGAGTAAATAGCGATCCTATTGATTAATTGAGATGAAATCTTGTGTTTTGAGACAATTTGGGTTATCATTATGATAATATGAGACTTGAATTTAATGTTATGACTAATTGATGATGAGTATGATCAATGTGAGAGTTATGAGCCCATTTGGGATACTTGTGGAGCTTGTTTCAATGACATGTGGTTATTTATGAGTGGTGAAGAGATGAGATATGATATAGCCATATAATGTTAATCTTCCATTGTTGCATAACACCTACCTTATATTTACTAGTTGCATTGGTATGCACAGATCTTATGCTCCATAGTTGCATTGGTATGCACCTATCTTTTACTGACTAGTTGCATTGGTAGGCACATATCTTATGGTCCAATATTGCATTGTTATCAACATATTTAATACTAGACTAGGTGCATTGGTATGCACAAATCTTATTTCTGATTGGGTTGCATTAGTATGCACATATGTTATATATGACTATTTGCATTGGTATGCACACATTTGATGCATGATTAGATGCATTGTTATGCGTATTTGTCACTACATTTACATTATTTGATACATTATGATCATATTGAGATAGTGGTTATGGCATGCGACTCCTTGAGATACTCTTGACTATGGCCTGCGATGCCTTATTATATATATCTTGGTACATGGCCTGCGATGCCGCCAGGTTTTATCCTGTAGCTTTGGTTTGATAGATGTGTACATCGACCTGCAACGATCGTGATTTCACCTCATACATGGCTCGCGATGCCATTGTATTCTTGCATAGCATTGTATTGCATTGCACCTTTGGATTGGTTTATTATCCATAATTGCCATTATTCATGACTTATTGCATTGTGCACTAACCCTTTTGATGCAGGTGATAGGTTTCTTCGTAATTACATACTTGTTTGATTTCCTTCCTCCCTACAGATCGAGCACAGGGTTTAGGATAGGGTAGTTGATCACTCTAGTTGAGCTATTTTGCTTCCATCTAGATCTCAGTGGTGAGGCTCAAACTCTGAGTCGCCGTGGATCTTTAGATCCTCTTTTATTTCGTTTCTCTTAGACTATGTATAAGATTTTATGAGACAGTGTTGTATTTTCTTTTGAGATAGTTGTTTTTGCTTTCCATACTATTTAGATGCTCTTGTACTCATGACTCCAAGTTTTGGAATATTTGAGTTTTTTTTCGCTTTATTTGTCTTTCTCTAGTGTTGATCCATTTTGGGTTATGACAAGTTTGATATCAGAGCTCTAGGTTCGCTGGGCTCGTGATTCAAAAGCAAGGTATCTAGTAGAGTCTCGCGGATCAATGTATAGACGTCCACATGTATTTTCGAGAGGCTATGGGTTACTTTTTAGGAAACGTTTTCCCATATTTCTTCCATTTGTGTGTTTTTTTGCATTACCCATTTAGAAAGTGTCTAATCTACTCCTTCTATGGATATGTAGTTACTCGATCCTAGCGCTTAGTGGGAGAGACTGAGATAGCTAATGTGGCTCCCATCCGAGGTTGAGGTAGAGTTCGAGGAAGGACCAATAGAAGGGGAGATATTAGGGGAGAAAACCCACCTCGAGGGCAGACTAGATCGACTTCTCCAAAGCCTGTTCATGAGCCTGAGGGACCTAAGGATCCTATTCCACCGCCCTCAGCCCAAGAGACTACACCCATGGTTTAGGAGTTACTGATGAGGTTATTGGTTAGATTGATGGGATCTCCTCTAAAACGCCCCAAATTGTGCTTCAGAAATACCCATAATTGTAATTTTCATATATCTCAAAATCCGTGTGTGATATCGAATATCTGACTTCATATTCTCGATTAGGGGGCAAAATTGAATGGAAGATGGGTGTAATCCGAATTTTAGAGGACCCGTAGCGAAAAATAAATTTCACGAATTTACAATTTCCAGAGAGCATCCGCCTCTGGCCGAGACATGCCAGGGGCGCGGAGTAGTACAAAATGGCTTGCGCGATGGGTCCGCATTGTGCCAAGCACATGAACTAGTGTAAGTTTTTCCCTAGTTTTCCTATCTCGACCAAGGGCATTGGTGTCATTGCCCCATGCCCACTTATGCGTGAAAACACCCATACTTAGCCATTTTTCAACTCTATATCATTCAAGACCCTCTCAAAAACCTGTCCAAGACTTAACCAATATCTCATTCAAATTTCAAAGATTTCAAGCTTAACTTTGGAACTTAAGGATTCTCTTCAAGCTCTAAGTTCTGTTCAAGCTCATCTCAAGAAAACCCAAGTTTGAGGTATGTGTGTTTCATCGATTAGGTCCTTTCACCCATGGAGCCCAATCTTTCTTTTTATGAAAATAGCATGTTTTCAAGTTGTGTCATCTATGGGTATCTCTTATTATTGATTATGATCATAAATTATGGTAGGGTTTTATGAAATATTGATTGATTATGCATGTCTATCTATTTCAAGCTTATATCATGAATCAATTTTGTCTATTGAGATTATGCATATTTTGAGCTATGAAACTATGATCTACTATGAAATTTGATGATGGATTTCAAGGAACCTTATATGAGGGTTTTTCTGTATGTTGGTGGGTTGATTTAAATTGAGTTTTCTCATATTATTTCACTCTTGAATTGCATGATTTTGAACAAGCATTATGAACCCACCAAGTGTTTGATAAAATGTCATGACAAGTATTCTCAAGTTATTGATGATCTATTACATGGTTTATAAGTCAAGTGACTTTATGATGATTAAGGGCTTGCATGTAACCATTGTATTCATGAAAAGTATCTATGAAGTTGCAAGTAGACCACACCTTGTTGGGAGGTGGCATGCCCAATCACCTTGTTGAGGGGGTGACATGCCTCAATCACCTTGTTGGGGGGTGACATGCACAATCACCATGTTGAGGGGTGATATACTTCAATCACCTTGTTGGTGGGGGGGGGGGAATGACATGTCCAATCACCTTGTTGAGGGGTGGGTACCTCAATCAACTTGTTGGGGGGGTGACATTCCCAATCACCTTGTTGAGGGGTGAGTACCTCAATCACCATACAAGGGGGTGACATGCCTTGCATTCCAAGTAGTAATTCGCTTGGTCTATATTGATTATGGTCTCTTTCCATATTCTTTTACGTATTATGCAAGCTATATGAGTTACAAGAATGTTTTACTTCAAGCATTGATCATACATGCCATTTTGATATTATACTTATCCATTACTTATGATTATGCATTTAGACTATGTTGGCTTATGTATTGTTGCATTGCATCCTAAATACTTAGTACATTCAAACATACTAACGCGTACTCTATGCCCACATGATATTACCATGTAGGGACCGGAGCACTTCCCTATCATCCTCCACGTGGCTAGTTTGGTACTTCGTAAGATAAGCTTTGGTGAATCCTCAAGTCCGAGGACGCTATCTATGCTACTCTTGCTATTTGATATTTCTTTATGTTGGACACTTGATACTATGAGGGTGAGCCCAGAAAGTGTCTTGGCCCCCGCTTCATTCCATGTTAGAGGTGTTGTTAGATAATTGATGTACTTATGCTATGAGCTTGACTCTTTTATGCCTTTATAAATATCAAGACTTCTCTTAGTCTCGCTTCCGTTATTTATATCTCTTGTGTTGTTTATTTTGCTTCCGCTACCAATAATGTGTGAATAATATGCTAAGAGGCTTGTTTGGGGTTCCTTCGGGTTCCTATTCGCTATGTAACATCTAGGCCCTAGGTTTGGGTCATGAAAAACTTGGTATCAGAGCACTAGTTTGTTAATGGTCCTCGGAATCCAACACATCACGTCAATTAGAGTCTTATTCGTGGTTGTGAAGCGCGCCGCAACTATCAATGGGAGGCTATGAAGTGTTTTAGGAAATATTTCACTTCATGGTCGATATGGTGCTTTAGAAGTGAGTGTAAGTACTTTCCCATAACAAATGCTCTTTGCTCTTCTAGATCATGTCGATTCTAAGAGGGAGACTAAGGAGAGCCCGTACACCTGAGAAGCAACTGGCCCCTCCCGCTCCTCAAGCTTCTCAAGGTGGAGGTGTAGCCCAAGATGAATTTCGAGATGCTATTAGAATGTTGGCAAGTGCTATGACTAACCAAATTCACCAGGGGGTCCAAGCCCCTCCCGCTCCCACTCTGACTTCTAGGGTGAGGGAGTTCACAGAATGAACCAACTGGAGTTCTATGGATCCAAGATGGACAAGGATCCCCAAGAGTTCTTCGATGAGGTGTACAAAGTGCTATCTATTATGTGGGTCAATTAGGAAGAGCAAGCGGAGTTAGCGGCCTACGAACTCAAAGGTGTGGTGCAAATTTGGTTTACACAATAGAAGTTGGAGAGGAGAGATAATGATACTACTCCTTGGTAAGAGTTCAAAGCCATATTTCTCAACTGTTTCTTTCCTATGGAGCTAAGGAAGGCTAAAATGATGGAGTTTATGAACCTTAAGCAAGGTTCCACGAGTGTGAGGGAGTATGCCCTCAAATTCAACCAACTCTCCCAAGTATGCTCAACAATTGGTTATCGAGCCGAGATCAAGGATGAACAAATTTGTGTCGGGTGTGTCCGAGTTGGTTAATTAGGAGTGTCGTACCGACATGTTAGTGGTGACGTGGATTTGTCCCATCTCATTACATACGTCAAGCAACTAGAGGGAGAAAAGTTTAGAAAAAGAAGAAGTGGTGAGTCCAAGAGGGCTCATTTTGAAGGTTGATTCCAATGTTCTACGGGTGGCTGGTTTCCTCAAGGCCACGAGTTCCAAGGCCGGTCTTCCAATGCTCCTAATAGGAGATTTGCTAATGATTATTCAAGATTCCAAGGTGGTGGTGGTGGGATGCTTAACACTATGTGCCAAAGATGTGGTAGGAACCACAATGGCCCATGTTTGAAAAACACTAATGCTTGCTATGGCTGTGGTGAAGTGGGTCATAAGGTGATTGATTGTCCTCGTGCTCAAAACAAAGGTAGAGATGGTCGTCCACAAGGCCAAGGTGCAAATGCAGGTCAAAAAGGAAGAGGAGGTCCACAAGGGGGTGCGCCAAGGCAAAATAGATTCTATGCTCTTCAAGGGAGACAAGGGGTGGATGAGGTGCCCGATGTGGTCACCAGTATATTAAAGATTTTTTATTTTGATGTGAATGATTTACTAGAACCGGGTGCCACTCTTTCTTTTATTACTCCTTTTGTTTCCAAAAAGCTTCATGTTAATCCTGAATTGTTGTGTGAACCTTATAAAGTATCTACCTTCATTAGTAAGTCCATTGTTGCTAAAAGAGTCTATAGAAATTATCCTGTGTTCATATTGCATAAAATCTTGCCTTAGGATTTTGTTGAGTTAGATATGGTGGATATTAATGTAATTCTTGTGATGGATTGGTTGCATGCATATTATGCTTCTATTGATTGTACAACTTGTAGGGTTAAATTCCAATTCCCTAATGAGCCCATCCTTGAGTGGGAAAGTCATGATGTGGTGGTCAAGTGTAGATTCATTTCTTGTCTTAAAGCCCAAAAGTTGATTTCTAAGGGTTGTCTCTATCATCATGTGAGGGTTAGGGATGTTGAGTCCAAAGTCCTTCCTATTTAGTCGGTTCTGGTGGTTGATGAGTTTTTTGATGTCTTTCCCGATGAACTTTCCAATGTTCCTCCCAAAAGGGAAATAGATTTTGATGTAGACCTACTTTCCGGTACTTAACCCATTTCTATTTACCCTTACCATATGGCCCCGACGGAGTTGAAGGAGTTGAAGGAGAAATTGTGGGATTTGTTAGAAAAGGGTTTCATAAGGCCTAGTAAGTCACCGTGGGGTGCACCGGTGTTATTTGTGAATAAAAAGGATGGTTCTCTTAGGATGTGCATTGATTACCGATAACTTAATAGAGTCACTATAAAGAACAAGTACCCTCTACCAAGAATTGATGACCTTTTTGATCAACTACAAGGGGCTAGTCACTTTTCTAAGATTGATCTTCGGTCCGGATATCACCAAGTGATAGTGAGGGAGTGAGACATTCCCAATATGGCTTTCCCGACTAGGTATGGGAACTTTGGGTTTGTGGTTATATCTTTTGGGTTTCTAATACACCGGCTATGTTTATGGATCTCATGAATAGGGTCTTTAAACCCTACCTTGACTTATTTGTGGTGGTTTTTATTGATGATATCTTGATTTATATTCATAGTGAGGAGGAGCATGTGACTCACTTGAGAGTGGTGTTGCAAATCTTGAGGGAGGAGAGGTTATATGTAAATATGAAAAATGTGAGTTTTGGTTGAAAGAGGTTGCTTTTCTAGGGCATGTGGTATCAGGTGATGGCATTAAGTGGTATCAGGTGATGGCATTAAGGTGGATCCTAAGAAGACGGAGGTGATTAGAAATTGGCCTAGACCTTTAACTCCATCGGACATTAGAAATTTCTTAGGTTTAGCAGGTTATACCGGAGGTTTTTGAATAGCTTCTCTTCGAATGCTTCTCCTTTGACTAAGTTGACACAAAAGAAGGCAAAATTCGTGTGGACCGATGAATGTGAGAAGATTTTCTAAACTTTGAAAGATAAGCTTGTCTCTTCTCCTATTTTGTCTCTTCCGAAAGGGTTAGAAGGATTAGTTGTATATTGTGATGCCTCAAAAATTGGTTTGGGGTGTGTTTTGATGCAAAATGGTAAGGTAATAGCATATGCCTCTAGAAAACTTAAGGTACATGAGAATAATTATCCGACCCATGATCTTGAATTGGCGCCATGGTATTTGCTTTGAAAATTTGGTGACACTACTTGTGTAAGGTTCATGTTGATGTGTTTACTGATCACAAGAGTCTTCAATATGTATTCACCCAAAAATATATTAACTTGAGACAAAGAATGTGGTTAGAGCTCCTTAAAGATTATGATATGAGTGTACATTATCACCTCGACAAAGCTAATGTTGTGGCCGATGCTCTAAGTAGAGTGTCCATGGGTAGTCTAGCTCATGTTGATGATGGTGGCAAAGAGGTGGGTAGAGAATTTCATCGGTTGGCTAGATTGTGGGTTAGGTTGGATGAAGTTGACAATGGTGGTGTAGTGGTTTTTTATCATTCTAAATCTTCCTTGATTGAGGAGGTAAAGCCAAAACAAGATCTTGGTCTCGCCTTGTTAGAGTTGAAGGCGTTGGTAAGAGATGGTGAAGTGGAGGTTTTCTCCAAAGGGGGAGATGGTGCCCTTAGGTACCAAGGAAGGTTATGTGTACCAAATGTGGATGACGTGAGAGAATTGATCTTGAAGGAGGCCCGTAATTCATCCTATTCCATTCACCCTGGTTCTACAAAGATGTAAAGAGATTTGAGGGAGTTGTATTGGTGGGGTGGTATGAAGAGGGACATTTCCAAGTTCATATTCGGATGTCACAATTGCCAATAATTGAAGGCCGAACATCAAAGGACAAGTGGCCTAGCCCAAGACATAGAGTTCCTACTTGGAAGTGGGAAGAGATCAACATGAATTTTATGGTTAGGTTGCTTAAGACTAGGAAATATTTTGACTCTATTTGGGTTGTTGTGGATAGAATGACAAAGTTGGCTCACTTCTTACCAGTCAAAACTACTTATGGTGCCGAAGATTATGCCAAGTTGTATATATATTAGTTGGTTACATTGCATGGGGTGTCCTTGTATATCATTTCGAATCATGGTGCTCAATTCACTTCTCACTTTTGGAGGTCCTCCCAAAGGGGTCTTGGTACCAAGGTTAAGCATAACATGGCTTTTCATCCTCAAACGGATGGTCAAGCCGAGAGGACTATCCATACTTTTGAGGATATGCTTAGAGCTTGTCTTTTGGAGTTTAAGGGTAATTGGGATGAACATCTTCCACTCATTGAGTTTGCTTACAACAATAGCTATCACTCAAGCATTAGTATGGCTCCCTTTGAAGCTCTTTATGCTAGGCATTATAGATCCCCGGTTGGATGGTTTGAAGTGGGAGAAATGGCCTTGCTATGTCCTGGATTTAGTCATGGAAGCCTTGGAGAAGGTGAGGTTTTATAAAGGAGAGATTGAAAATATCCCAAAGTAGACAAAAGTCCAACTCTAATGTGAGGAGAAAAGAACTTGAGTTTAAGGTTGGTGATTGGGTTTACTTGAAAGTCTCACCCATGAAGGGTGTTGACCAGTTTGGCAAGAAAGGAAAATTAAGCACAAGGTTTGTGGGTCCTTATAGAGTGTTGAGGAGAGTGGTCAAGGTTGTATATGAGTTGGAGTTTCCAATGGAGATGAATATGGTTCATGTTGAGAAAGTATATGGGTGACCCAAGTGTCATAGTGCCCTTGGATGTTATGGGTGTACTAGAAGACAATTTGACCTATAAGGAGGTCCCAGTGGATATTTTGGATAGATAAGTGAAGAGGTTGAGAAATAGACATGTAGCTTCCGTCAAGGTCCTTTGGAGGAACCAACAAGTTGAAAGTGCCACATGGGAAGCATAGGCAGACATGAGAAAGTGATATCCATATCTCTTCCACTCTACTCAAGCCGAAGGTACTAATTTAAATCCCCTATATGATTTCAAGTCTTAAGTTCAACCCTTATGTCATTTTGCATACATTCATGTTCATGATAACAAGTTTATGGTGATTTTTGACACTCATGTTGAGACTTTTTGAAAGTAGTGTTTAAATGCATTTGTTGCATTCATGTTGGGATAAAATCTTCATGATTACTTCTCTTATGCACATTTCTTTAACATTCGAGGACAAATGTTCGCAAGGGAGAGATATTGAAATGCCCACAATTGTGCTTCAGAAATGTCCACAATAGTAATTTCCCTATATCTTAAAATCTACGCGTGATATCAAAAATCTGACTTCATATTCTCGATCGGGGGCAAACTTGAGCGGGAAACAGGTATAACCCGGATTTTAGAGGACCTGTAGCAAAAAATAAATTTTGTTAATTTACGATTTCCAAAGAGCATCCATGCCCTGGCTGCGACGCACTAGGGGCGCGGAGCAGTACAAAATAGCCTGCACAATGGGTCCGCGTCGTGCCAAGGATGCTTACCAGTGTAAGTTTTTCCTTGGTTTTTCTATCTCGGCCAAGGGCGTTGAGGTCATAGCTCCATGCCCACTATGCGTGAAAACATCGATAGTTAGCTATTTTTCAACTCTATATCACTCAAGACCCTCTCAAAAACCTCTCCAAGACTTAACTAAATATCTCATTCAAATTTAAAGGATTTCAAGCTTATCTTTGGAACTCAAGGATTCTCTTCAAGCTCATCTCAAGAAAACCCAAGTTTGAGGTATGTGGGTTTCATCCATTAGGTCCTTTCACCCATGGAGGCCAATCTTCCTTTTTATTAAATAGCATGTTTTCAAGTTGTATCATCTATGGGTATCTCTTATTATGGATTATGATCATAAATTACGTTGGGGTTTTATGAAATATTGATTGATTATGAATGTCTATCTATTTCAAGCTTATACTATGAATTGATTTTGTCTATTGAGATTATAGATGTTTTAAGCTATGAAACTCTGATCTACTATGAGATCTGATGATGGATTTCAATGTACCTTTCATGAAGGTTTTACTATATGTTGGTGGATTGATTTACGTTGAGTTTTCTCATATTATTTGACTCTTGAATTTTATGAATTTGAACAAGCATTATGAACCCACCAAGTGTTTGATAAAATGTCTTAACAAAGATTCCCAAGTTATTGATGATCTATTACATTGTTTATAAGTCAAGTGACTTTACGATGATTAATGGATTGCATGTAACCATTGAATTCATGAAAAGTTTCTACGATGTTGCAAGTAGACCACACCTCGTTGGGGGGTGACATGCCCAATCACCTTGTTGAGGGTGACATGCCCAAGCACCTTGTTGAGGTGTGGGTACCTCAATCACCTTGTTAGCCGGTGACATGCTCAATCACCTTGTTAAGGGGTGAGTACCTCAATTGCCTTGTTGGGGGTGATATGCCCAATCACCTTATTAAGGGGTGAGTACTCAATCATCTTACAAGGGGGTGCCATGCCTTGGATTCCAAGTAGCAGTTCGCTTGGTCTATGTTGATTATGGTCTCTTCCCAAATGAGTTACGTACTATGCAGGCTATATGATTTACAAGCGTGTTTTACTTCAAGCATTCATCATGCATGCCATATTGATATTATACTTTTCTATTGCTTATTATATGCATTCTAACTATGTTGGTTTATGTCTTGTTGCATTGCATCCTACATACTTAGTACATTGAAATGTACTAACGCATACTCTATGTCTACATGATATTACCATGTAGGGACCAGAGAACCTCTCAATCATCCTCCACGTGGCTAGTTTGGTACTTTAGAAGATATACTTTGGTGAGTCCTCCAATCCATGGATGCTATCTATGCTACTCTTGCTATTTAATATTTCTTTATGTTGGACACTTGATACTATGAAGGTGAGCCCAGAAATTGTCTTGGCCCTCGCTCCATTCCATGTTAGAGGAGTTGTTGGATAATTGACGTACTTATGGTATGAGCTTGACTCTTTTATGCCTTTATAAATATTAAGACTTCCCTTAGTCCCGCTTCACTTATTTGTATCTCTTGTATTGTTCATTTTTCTTCCATGACCAAGGATGTGTGAATGATATGCTAAGAGGCTTGGTTGAGGTCCCTTCGGGTTCCCATTCACTGGGTCACATCTAGGCCCTAGGCTTGGGTCGTGACATCCTCCAGCCCAAGCTACTGTTAAGATACCAATTTCTAATACACTAGTTGGTCCTTCTAGTGCTCTACCAGAGCCAACTATGATTCATGTGGGTCCTTCTTCAGCTCTAGCAAACCCTCTCGAGACTGTTATTACTTTACTTTAGACATCTAGACCGAGTTTGGGTGCTCAGTTAAAGAGTTTGGTTGTTGCTCCATTTATTGCACCTCCCATATTTATGGTGTCACTATAGTCTGCCAGACCATGTATGTCCATATTAGAGCAGCAGAGTTTTAAAAGGTTTGTGCGGTTAGCTCCCGCGATTTGATTGCGCTCCTGGCAATAGAGCTTATGGTTTTCTTTCATAGTCCCTAGACCAGTTATGTAATCTAGCTATTCTTAAGTCGCATGGACTTGCCTACACTTCATATCAGTTCATCGACCTTGCCAACGAATGGTGGAGGTCAGTGATAGTTCATCGACTTGTTAGATCACCAACTATGACCTAGGGACAGTTTGCTGTGATATTTTTGGAGAGATTCATGCCTTACAGCCTCCAAGATAACAATCAAGATAAGTTTGATAGGCTACAATAGGGTTCTATGTCTATTTCTGACTACGAGGCTTGATTTCATACCTTATTCAGATATGTCTTGTCTAGCATTCCTACTAACTTCGAGGGGATCCGACGGTTTGCCAAAGGCATGAAAAAGTATCTTCAGGAGTCTACAACTTCCTTGGCGTTGGCTGGAGGCACTTTCTAGAGTGTTTGGATCACGCTCGTATGATAAAGCGTATCAAGCAGGATAGAAAGGGTGGCAGCAAGAGGTGTAGTCAGCATGGACAATATAGTGGGAACCCGTCATAGGATCGAGAAATTCAGAGGCAGGGCTATCAGGACCGGGCAGTTCAGGCAGCTCTTCCAGCATCTGATAGTGCTGATAGGTCTATATCTGCTCAGGTGGGTAGCGCACCCAGGCATGGTGGCTTTTCAAAGCAGCCATCTAAGAGACAGGAAACCAGGGCTTGTTTTCATTGTGGTGAGATTGGGAAATTAGCTCATCATTATCCTCACAATATACCTCTTGCTCAGATTTTAGGTTCTCAGCCATCTCATCCAGCTCCAGTACCAATACCTAGAGGTGGTGCCAGAAGAGGTCGTGGTATAGTCAGAGGTAATACTCGTGGTAGTCCACAAGCTAGTTGCTAGCATGGAGTTTTCTAAACTATTCCATATAAACCTGAGGCAGAGCCTCTAATGTAGTTAGCACAAGTTTGGTCCTAGTGTGCCATTGTTCGGCTTCAGTTTTCTTTGATCCAGACTCTACTTATTCATATGTGTCAGCCTATTTTGCTTCTGATATTGATATTATATGTGAGCTGCTTGCTGAGCCTATTTGTGTTTCCACCATGATAGGTGAATCTTTATTGGTGAATTGGGTGTATCGGGGCTATGTTGTGACTTTTATGGGGAGGGATACTGTTGCTAATCTGATATTGTTGGATATGGTTGATTAATGTGATTTTGGGTATGGATTAGTTGTCGCCTTATCATGTTATTCTTGACAGTCATGCGAAGACCGTGACCCTATCTTGCCCTGACTTGCTTTATTTGATGTGGACTGGAGCACCTAGTTCCTACCCTAAGGGTGTTATCTCTTATATGCATGCTTGTTGATTGATGGGGAAAGGGTGTTTGGCATATTTAGCTCATGTTCGGGTTGTTTCTTAGGAGTCCCCATCATTGCAGACTACCAGGGTAGCTAGAGAGTTTATGGATGTATTTTCGACTGATTTACCTGGTATTCCTCCATATCGTGATATTGACTTTGCTATTGATGTGGAGCCAAGCACCAAGCATGTATCTATTGCTCCTTATCAGATGACTTTGGCTGAAATAAAGGAGTTGAAGGAACAGGTGGAAGATTTGTTGAAGAAAACCTCGACCCTGCCTTACTAGAATTGAAAGCTTTAGTGAAGGATGGTAAAGTAGAGGTTGTCTCTAAAGTGGGAGATGGTGCCCTTAGGTACCAAGGTAGGTTATGTGTGCCTAATGTTGATGGGTTGAGGGATTTGATTTTGATAGAGGCACATAATTCGTCCTACTCTATTCACCCCAGATCCACAAAAATGTATAAAGACTTGAGGGAGCTGTATTCGTGGGGTGGTATGAAAAGGGATACTGCCAAGTTTGTAGCCGGTTATCACAATAGCCAATAAGTCAACACCGAACATAGGTCGGGTGGCCTAACCTATGACATAGAAATTCCTAGTTGGAAGTAGGAAGAGATCAACATGGATTTTGTGATTGGTTTGCGAAAGACTAGAAAGCACTTTGATTCTATTTGGGTTACCGGTTAAGACAACTTATGGTGCCAGGGATTATGCCAAGTTTTACATTCATGAGTTGGTTAAGTTGTATGAAGTACCATTTTCTATTATTTCGGATCGTGGTTCTCAATTCATTTCACACTTTTGGAGATCCTTCCAAGAGGGTCTTGGTACCAAAGTCAAGCTTAACACGGCTTTTCGTCCTCAAATAGATGGCCAAGCCGAAAAGAGAATTCAAACACTTGAGGATATGCTTACGGATTGTATTTAGGAGTTCAAGGATAGTTGGGATGAATATCTTCCACTCATTGAGTTTGCTTACAACAATAGCTACCACTCTAGCATTAGTATGGCCTCCCTTTGAACTTTTATATGGTAGGCATCGTAGATCCTCGATTGGGTGGTTCGATGTCAGAGAAATGGCTTTGTTAGGTATGGATTTGGTTAGGGAAGCTTTGGAGAAAGTGATTTTGATAAGGGAGAGATTGAAGACGGCTCAAAGTAGCAAAAGTCCTACTCAGATGTGAGGAGGACAGATCTTAAGTTTAATGTTGATGATTGGGTGTATTCGAAGGTCTCACTCATGAAGGGTGTGGTCTGGTTTGGCAAGAAAGGGAAGTTGAGCCCAACCGTTTGTGGGGACCTATATAATTTTAAGGAGAATTGTTAAGGTTGCTTATGAGTTAGAGTTGCCTATCGAGATGAGTGTGGTTCATTTGGTCTTCCATGTGTCTATGCTGAGGAAGTGTGTCGGTGACCCAAGTACTATAGTACCTTTAGAAATTGTGGGTGTTGTGGAAGATAACTTGACTTATGAGGAGGTCCCGGTGGAAATTTTAGACAGGCAAGTGAAGAGGTTAAGAAACAAATATGTGGCGTCCGTCAAAGTCCTTTGGAGGAATCAACAAGTCGAAAGAGTCACTTGGGAAGCCGAAGTAGACATGAAGAAGAGATAGCCATACCTCTTTCACTCTATTCAAGCCTAAGGTAACAAATTAAGCCCTATCTTTGATTTCAAGTCTTAAGTTTCATCCCTCATGTCATTCTTGCATGCATACATGGTCATGGTAACAAGTTTGGTGATTTTATATGTATATGTTTGGAAACGTTTGAAAATAATATTTAAGTGTATTTACTGCATTCATGTCGGGCTTCAAGTTTCCTAATCACTGCTCTTACGTATGTTTTCTTTACATCCGGGGATGAATGTTCCCAAGGGGGAGATATTGTAACTCTTCTCATGTGCATTGAAAATGCCCTATAGTGTATTTCTTGGATATTTCAAAATCCATGCATGATTTCGCAAATCCGACTTCATATTCTTTTTCAGGGGAAAAACTTTTGTACGAAATGGGTGGCCTTAGTAAAGGTTCGCGACCAATGTGCGACGCAGACTAGGCATTGGCTAGTGAAAATGATGCTCCACTTTAGGTCCGTGTCGCGGACTGGACTCAACCAGTTCTCCAGTTTCCTTTCATTTTCTAGTTTTTGCTCAAGGGCATTTGGGTAATAATCTAATGCCTATTTAGATGGGAAACCCTCATTTCCTTAGTCATTTTTCAACCTTAAAGCTCTCTAGAATCTCTAAAATCATATCTAGAACATCATCAAATGTCCCATTAAAATTCAAGAATCTTAAAAACTTGCTTTGGATTTCAAGAACACAATTCAAGCCTCAAGTCTTCCTCAAATCTTTCTCCAAGAACTCCATGGTTTAGGTATGTGGGTCTCCATCCATGAGTCCTTTCACCCATGGAACCTAACTCTCTCTTTTTATGAAATTTTATGATTTTAAGGTTAAATTCTTTATGGCTACTATCCATTATGCATTATAAATATGAATCATGTTTGACATTATCAAGTATTGATTGATTATGCATGAACATCTATTGAAAGCTTATTTCATGAGTTGATTTATATCTATTGAAGCTATGCATGATATGAACTATGAAAACTATGAAAGATTGCAAACTTTTTAGATGAATTTTATGACACCCAAGATGTGGGTTTTACTACAATGGTGGGTTGATTTGAATGACTTTGAAATGAATTGATTTTACTCCTTCTTGTCTTACACTCTTAAATTGCATGGTTTTAAGCATATGTACATGCACCCACCATGTTTTGACTAAATTTACATAACAAGGATTCTTATGTTGATGAAAGACTATTGCATGTTTTGCAAGAAAAGTATTTTTATAGTAAATTATAGGCTCCTAAGCATATATTGAACTCTTGAAAAGTTACTATGATTTGCCAGTAATATGTTGAGCCCTTATTCTATATTTCTACCCTCTTGTGAGTGTATCATGTCAGCATGAAGGGGTCAAGCATGATGGTTGTTTTACCCTCATGTACAAATAAAAGATCACTAGTAGGGGACAAGAATGTTATAATCTCTACCCTCATATGAAATGTGATGCCTAGTAGAAGGGGTGAAGTCTAGCATTTCTTTTACCCTCTAGTACTTGGTATATGCCATGTCTAGGGGTCAAGTATGTAAATGAGCCACTCATGCCAAGTTATCATGTTTTTACAAGTCATTCATTCTATGATTAAACTTATGATTATCTCAAGTATTCCATGGGATTAGACTCAGCACCGAATGAGGCTTAAGGTGGGGGCTCGATTCAAGGGGTCCTTCTATAAAGTCTTGGTCTCTTACCTATGTGCTACCATAAGATTATACTTTTTCCCTAAATGGGATTTACTAGTGGATCCAACTCGGACAAGTTACCCACAAAGTGGAGTCAAGTTTGGTTTGCCTTGGCAAGTAGACTGTTCCTTTATTCGATGTGGAGTAAACATCAAGATTCCAAGTAGTAGCTCGCTTGGTATTATATGTCAGTTAGGGTATCCTCCCATATATGTATGTTATGTTATGCAAGTTGACTATCTATATACGTGCTTTGACTTAAATATTTATTATACATGTCATATTGAACTTATTTCCGTTGATTATGATTATGTATCTTGAATATTATGGTTTAGGTGTTTGTTATATTGCACCCGTCATACTTAATACATTTCATGTACTAACACATACTTTTGCCTACATGATCTCACCGTGTAGGGACCGGAGCTATTTATCCTCCCTATCTACATGGCTACCGAATCGTTTGAAGTGAGCCCTCAACTCTAGGGACAATATCTATCTCAATTTCATGCTTTTGCTAAGACTTGTGTAGTTTTTGGATACTTATCTTTGAGGGTGAGCCCAAGAGATGTCTTGCCCCCGCTCCATTCGTATTAGAGCTACTGTTGGATATGGATATTATGTATAGAGCTTGACTCTTATTATGTCTATGTTATTATGAAAGACTTCCCTTAGTCTCTATTCCCTACTAGGTAATGATGTCTGTTGATGATGAGATGGAAGTCCCAAGTCCCGCTTCCCTTAGGCTTTGTTATTACTTTCTTATTGCCTTATTATGCTTCTGCAATGAAGGATGTATAAATAATATGCTAAAAGGCTTATTTGGGCTCCCTTAGGGTTCCCCATTTGCCGTGTCACATCTAGGCCCTTGGTTTGGGTCGTGAAAAGCTCTTTGCTGGCCTTGCCCACCTTGAGCCACCTGACCTTGACCTCTTTGAGCATTCTTAGGACAATCAGCAACTTTGTAGTTTTTATCACCACATCCATAGCATGTACCCAACTCCTTCCAACAAGCACCCAAGTGATTATTCCCGCACCTATCACACCTGGGAAACCCTGGTCTACCACCCTCGGTGCCTTAGGAGGAGGCACTTTAGCATAAGTCATTCGAGCATTGGAACCTTGGCCCTGTTGAAAGTGACCATAACCACCACTCTTGGAGTTAGAGAACCCACCATCGTAACGGACTCTCTTAGTATCAGGCACCTCCTTTCCTCAATCTTTTCTTCCTCTATTTGTTTAGCATATGTCATGAGCCTGGGGATATTCATGTCCCCAATAAGCATAGCCATACGACATTCTTTCACTACCAAGTTAGAAATACCAAAAATAAACTTGTGCATCCTTTCACGGGGATCAGCCACAAGTCTGGAGCATACTTGGAGAGCTTTGTGAACTTGAGGACATAATCTTTTACACTCAGTTTGAGGTTGATTAATTCAGTCATCTTGGCTTCCTTAAGCTCAAATAGAATGAAATGATCAAGAAAGGCAAGCTTGAACTCCTCCCAATTGACAGTATCACCACAAACCCTCTCCATAGACAATTGGGTGTACCACATACGAGCCACATCCTTCAACTGATAGGCAGCCAATTCAGCTTTCTCCTTAGAAGTGACTCATATAACCTTCAACACCTTAGTGAGCTCATCAATGAACTCCTTATCCTCATCAGCCTTTGACCCATAAAACTCGGGAGGATTCATCTGGGTGAAATCCCTCACCCTAGAAACTAGAGTGGGATCTCGTAGGAGATTAGCCTACCTCGTCTGAGAAGTCACAAGCTGGGCAAGCATAAAAAAGGTCATATGGAATTCACCATTAGAGATAGGCTCATCCATAGGCCCTTGAGGTGCTTGACCCTCATTAGCCGAGGCTGATCTTAGTAGGTGGGGTCTCCCTTGAGGCATCTTCTGAAATGGAGCAATGACACCATCAAGATATGAAAACCAAATAGATGAACTATAGCATGACATAAGGCATGAAGAAGTGAGACAAATTCCTAGAGCATCCCCATAGCCTCCCACTCATAGGTATGGTGCACTTCACACCCATGAATAGGTCTCTACTTGATGCGGTATGTTAGACTCCAAGGATCATTTACAAACCTAGTACTCTAATACCAAGCTTGTCATGACCCGGAACTAGGGTATAGGAGTGACATGGCGAATGGGAACCCAAGAGTCCCAAACAAGCCTCATAGTATCCATATTCGCATCATCGGTTCGTAAGCATATTTGAATAGTAAACACATAATTCTAAAGGACGCAAGGATAGGACTCAAGCTATGGGGATATCATAGGGAATGAGAGCAACATGAATTCACAAAGCACGTAGAACATAAATCCTAAGGGGCGGGTAAGTATGACTCACTTTATGGGGGCAATTCGGGACTTAGGATCTTTCACTTCATACAAATAATCATATCGCAAAGCTCATAATCAAATCGGATAACAATAATCAATAGGTAGCCAAAGCCATAAGCATAACCTCCAAACACAACACTTACCATATGATCGAAAAGGAGTTCACAAGATGTCCAACAATGCCTCTAGCCATAAGATAAGTAGGGGGCCAAGACATACGCTGGGCTCTCCCTCAAACTGAATAAAATAAGTAAAGCACCACAGGTAAAGGAATGGTGGTTTTTCCTTGGAAGATAGGACTCACCACTACAAGCAAAACATGAGATTCGAGTTAGACGTCGTATGGTTGATGAATGTACTCCTCGGTCCCAACATGGTGAGATCATGTAGGCAAAAGTATGCGTTAATATGTTTTAATGCACTAAGTATGCTAGATGCGATGCATATGACTTACCAAACCTACATTCAATGTTAGATGACAAGGTCACATAATATAAAAAGAGACATATAACAAGAGATATAGTATATAATATGCCAAGAAATTAATGATGCATGATAGGCATAATGCTCATATATATTGGGGATGAGACTTTAACTAACATCTCAAACTCATGCAGCTATTACATGAATTTACCCGATGTTGACCTCCCATCAAACTAGAGAAGATTACTTGCCAAAGGTAATCTACATCACACCTTACGACTCAGTCATCTCATATGTGGTGGCCACCTTCCTTACGACCCGATAATTTCAGAAGGATTTCCATTATCATTTCATATTATATCAATAAATAAATAGCCATCCCTTATGATCCAGTCATTCCGGTGATGACTATCGTTCCTATGTTGGCACATAGTTCAAAGAAAGGGAGAGGACCCTTGGGGATAGGCTTGACGCCCCCAATCTATCGGTGCTAATTCAAACATCCCACGAGAATACTTATATATATACACACACACATACATACATGATTTCAAAAGAGGCAATTCATCTCAATACACGTTTAGGCATAAAAGATAAACATTCTTCATAATCATTCATGTATGGGCTAAAAAGACAAATTGTAGTTCAATATCATATTTCTCATGCATACGAATAGATCATTCATTAAACAATATGGTGCAAGCACCCATATGCTCAATGAGCCAAGAACAATAGACATTTATATGATCACATTCTTTTCATAACCAATATGTGAGTTTAATTCACCGAAATCATTTCATAAAAACATATGTGAGCTTAACCCACTGATAATTTCATAATCTGATGCTCGTGAATGCATATGTTATGAATAAGATGAGAATAGCATGGTTAATGTAGATTCAAACTTATATCAATAATATATTATGAAATTGAAGTAAAGACATCCGTAAAATTCACATTTAAATCACGATATAGACTACCCATGCACAAATCAAGCTTTAAAGGGGATATACACTTTCATAACTTCATAATCTCAAAGGAAACCATCATATTAGGGCTTAAAGTAACTCAAAATCATAAATAAAGTACAGCTCAGACATGAATTGAATTTAATGAATCAAAACGATGAAAATCCATATTTAAAGTAAGCTGAAAATTCATGGAAATCACTTGAAAAGAGTTTGCGTCTCCTTGATTGAAAGGAGCCAAGGATCAAAACCTAAATACCTTGATAAATGAAGAAGTTTCAAGAGAAATTTGAAGAAGAATGAGGTTTCCTTGATTCCCAAGTTTATAATCCACAAAAATTCTTTGAGAGAGCTTTCAGATATGAGGAATGAATTTGAATGTTAGGAATAGAGTTAGGTCATTAGGAAGTCTTTAGGTAGCATAGGAAGTCCCAAAAGACCTTTAGAATAAATCGTATTTACGAAAATGCCATTAATGAACGAGTTGAAAAAGATGAACGTTACCACTTCAAGGGAGGTATACGGTCCATGTGGCAGTACACGGATCGTGTACTTGCCCGTGAACCCACACTTAGCAAAATTTTACTTGATGAAGGTCTTGACAATAATCCCATACTTAGAAAAAATATTTTGATGATATCATCTACATAGAGGGTCACACGAGTCGTGTGATGCTACAAAATCCCGGTACCCAATCGTATCTCCCTCCATAGAAAAATCTCACAGCGAAGTTACGAGACGGTGATTCTATACTTAGAAAAATTTCACTCCGAAAGCCATACAGGGAGCCTCACCACCCGTGTCACACTGCATAGGCTGTGTGAGTGGCCATGTCACCATACTTGGTCCTAAATGGTGGGATTTCCAAGCTTAAGGCCATCTCATGGCCCTCCACACGGTCCGTGAAGTGTCACATGGCCCGTGTAGGGTCCAAGTATGGCGTGTCTTAGCTTGAAACTCCATGCCAAGGGCCAAACATCCATCATGAGGCCAAGGGTCACTCCAAGAGCACTTATACGGGCCGTGTGACCTCACACCGAACTATGAGGGATCCCATGAGGCGTCACCTTAGTCCAAAACCTTTCGAAACCGAAATCATCAAGCACCAACGAAGTCATATGATGTCCAGGTCATTACAAATCCACTAAATGCAAGAACAAAGTAGTCAAATACAACCGGCTATTTATTGTCCTATCCCTTTCCATTTCCTACTTGCAATAACTCTATTACAAGACTTTGAGCTATAACCAAGTACATACAACCTATACTACCATCAGTCTAGATGAATATGGACTTTTATCCAAAGGATTCCAAGGTCACAGCTAACCAAGAATCCAGCATACAAAAAACAACAAAAACTTCCAATGATCAAGTTTCGTTTACAGTTCAGGAAAAATTATCTTATACAATTGTAGAACAAAATACCACAACAGACTTAAAAGAAAACTATAGAATTCATCTATCAGGTACCTCGAAAGTTGATGTTGTATATCTCAAGGTGTAGCAAAAGAGAACTTTTTGTCTTGAACTCTTGTATCTTAATTCTCCAAAAAGTCACCTTTTGTCTCTTACAAGGTTCCTTTTACATGCACATGAGGGAACATGTAAGAAACCATTGTCCTTCAGTATGAAAAATGATACTTTTCACCAACCATGGTAGCTTTTCCAGTTGTAGTCCAATACAACCTTTCTCACCTTTTCAGCTCGATGTTGACCTGGTCTTCAGCTTGTACAAAAAGTTTGTTAATAATCAAAGCAGTTATACAACATTAACCATGCTTTTTCCTTGACACTTCCTAAGAATACCACACTTATATCAATTAGCCATGCACACACATAGATGACGATGACCCGCACGCACAATGATAGAGGTTGAAATTCATCAAGAGAAATAACAAAGAAGAAGCATAACCGAGCAACACAAAAATCTAGCCTTAAATTGTCAATTAGGAAATGAAGAAAAAATAAACTTTCACACCCAATGAAAGGAGAATAGCAACTAATTTACTACAATTAAAACTGCCTCTATATATACTACCATAATTTTGGCCAATGTAACACAACATCAAGCGTAAAAGCAAATTTGGAAACATAAATCGATAACTAAAGTCGGGGGGGC
>JAPFFP010061630.1:9411-26746 GCA_026153255.1 Solanum medicagineum | reverse complement strand
CTTCGCATCCAACTGTCTATACCAAACAAAAAATATGAATACAATTTTTCTTTCTTTTATGGATGAGTCTCTTTTACCCATATTATCCATTAAATTATCTATTTTTAAAAGGATAATATGAGCTTTACCCATTTTTTATCCATCTTAAATGGGTTAGGTACCCAACACATTTAAAATAGATAAACTTGGTTAGATACCCTTATAACTTACCCATATTGCCATCCCTAAGTCCAAACATCAAATTTATCTACAAACACCTCAAAAGACTAAACCAAATAACCCAAAATTTTAGATTTAGGTTCCTTAATATTTTTTTGCAATAATATACAAATAAATTATTTGCAAAATTCAATTTTCAAACATTAAAACTTTGAATATCAACAATCGTTGAACACCAATTCTTTGTTTGATTTGACAAAAGAATTAATAAGACTATGTTGTTAGCAATGTGGTGGAGTTTCATTATTAATTAAGATGAAAAATAAGGATTTTGATAAGTCGATTGAAATGGGATCCACGATGAATTATTCAAAGGATTATAAGAATAAAAATTCAATCGTATTAAAAGTGTGGTAGCTAAGTCTATCCAATTTTTCATGATAGAAAGCACAAAAAATAAGATGTCTTTAGTGTGAATCTTTTGTAGTGACCTTTCTGGTCATTTTCTTCGCTCCTCATTCTTTTTAGCCTTTAGAACTTTCCAGTAGCGACCCTAGGTCAAATGACTTGTTGACACTGATGACTCGATTTTTTGGTCGTTATTTTGCATTTTATGCTAGTTTTCGTGATTTGGAGCTCTTAGAGTTTGAACGGTTGATTTCAGTCAAAACTTCAGGAAGACAGCCTCAGAATAGAATTCTGATAGTTCAATCAGCTTCGAAATGGCTAAATTAGGCTCGCAGCATGGTCGACTCAAGTTGTAATAACCCTCTACGTAATTTCTTCTTTTATGGGTAGTTTGCCTCAATTAGAGCCTACCTATAGCGGCCCAAAGTAATTTTTGACTCGCTAGCGCTGACAGTTTGATTGCCTTTTCTCTCATTTGACATATATGGAATATTTCATAATATTGGTCAGTTTAAAGTTGAGAATGAGTTTAGCAGTAAAATTAGAGAAAATGGTCTTGGAATGAAATTCTGACAGTTTCATCAGCTCCAAAAAATGGCCAGATTAGGCTAGAAGCATGTTCAGTGTTTGTTATTCTGAGTTTTGCAAATTTAACCTCCACAATAGGCCAATAGTTTATTTTAGTCAACGTCCTTGGTAAATGTGTCCAAATGGAAATCTTGACAATGCAAATAGCTACAAAATATCGAGTTTGGTCTTGAACGATCTTTCGTTCAGCTATCGACACTTTTGAGTGTGTTTTGACCTCCTCAATAGATTTTGGTATTGGAAAGTGGAACCCACATCTGATTATAATGACCTTTGGTGGGAATTTCCCATTGAGTTCGGAATCTCATTTCCAATCAGATTTCATATATGATATATATTTTCTGACTCTGGATGAAATCGGAGAATGGAAATTAAGTTTGAGCAATAGCTATAAATCAAAGGTGGTAGGTGACGTGGCCACACAACATTGCGCCATGTGGTAGGCGGCTAAAGATTAAAAAAAAAGGAAAAAAGGATATAAATAGGGAAATTTTCCAGATTTTCATCGAAAACAAATTCAGAAACTTTCCTCAACCATAAATTACCCATTTTTGATCCGTTTTAAGTGATTCTAAAGGCTAACTTATGTATTTTTCTGAGAAAAACATCGCGGGATTGTCAACATTTTGTTTTTAGCATAAAATGCCATTTTTTGTTGTTCACGTTTGTACTTTTCAAAAAATTTGGAATGTGATAACTCTAGTCATTTCACTAGAGTTTTTGGTGAAATTTTGTCTAAATTGAAGAGTTTTTCGAGGTGCACAGTGGTATTAACGGAGTTTTCTTAAATTGCTCAATTTGAGAGAAAATTGAGATCAAATTGGCTGCCATATATAGCTTTGTATATGTAAAGAAATGTTTTTAATTTTTGGGCTATTTTATATCAGTTTAGACATCGAATTGAGTCCAAATTTGAGCTACATGCTCAAGGAAGTGTGGAGAATATAATATGAACTTTATTTTGAATTTTTCTATGGTCTTGCTTTTTGGCCCAAAAAGTAACCTAAGCCTATTTTCTATGATGTTAATGTCAAAAAGATCGTATTAACATCATCAGTCCTATTTTGACTATTTGATAGCATTTTGAGATCGAAAAGAGGAGTCCAACCCTTGTGGATTGAATAGGAGTGTGCGTGATCGACATCCAGTAGGCTAGGTCTTCCCTTCTTAATTGAGTTAGAATATGTAAATGTTGTCTAGATGGCTTGGATGTCTGTTGGGATGTTGAGGGCATGTGTGACTAGCCTATTGATTTACTATGGTATCTTTGGTCGTATATACTGATAGACTGATTATTTGACCTGCTTAGGATCCTTCTAAGACTGATATACTAATTTCGACCATGTGCTGACTGGTAGTTATAATTTTGATTACCTGGGATTGATAGAACTATTATTGACATGCTGAGCAAGCTTGTGACTATTATATTCATTTTCTACTGTAATTATGTTTAGAGTAGAAAACTTTTTCCGTATATATTTTGGCAAATTTGAGTTGAATTCTTTGTCAGGAGGCAAAATTGTGTAGGAAAGGGTCATTTTCAATTTTTAACTCAAACCATATTGAACAACAATCTTTGCATGATTTTACACTTTTCAGCAGAGTAAGTGACCTTTTCGCATCGTGGAGATGGTCCAAGATAGTAAAAGGTGGCCTAGACTCATTCCTAGGCTAAAATTGAACTTTGCGAAAAAATTTACTGTGTCAGAGCAAGTCCGCCGCGGACATATTTCATCTATGTACAAGATTTTTCAAAATTTTCCAAAATTAAGTGAGGGTAACTGGGACATATCCCAATACCCTTGTATGCGTCAATCCCCAAAAATTCCATCATTTTTAGCCCTAAATCTCTATCACAATCTCTCTAATTCCTCCCAAAACCTCCCATTGTTTTTCTTCCTAAAATCTTCAAATTTCTTAGCGTTTCAAATTCTTCCATTGAAGGTCAAGCCTCAAGGTGATTCTCACAAGATTCTTCATCTTCTTATTCAATTTCAATACCTTAAAGTATGTGGGTCCTTCATTCATGGGTTCTTCCACTCATGGAGTCCCAAAACTATTTCACTAAATTCTTTGATATTCAATGTTGATTTCTTATAGGTATTATCTATTACTGCTATTTATCATGATTTATGTTGAGATTCTTCATCTATTGAATGAAATTGCATGATTAATTTTAAGGGTTTATTATTATGAGCTATTTTATGTTATTCAAAGTTATGAATGTTATGGTATCATCAGATGCAATGAAGTTGATTGATTTATAAGATGAATTTCATGTTTCCATACCTATGTTTACATGATAATATGAATGGTTGTGGTAGGTTATTTGACAATAATTTAAAAGGATGAGTTTCACTACATTATTGCATACCTCTTGAGTTTCATGATTTAAAGTTTACACGCATTAACATGCCCAATTTTTATATTAAGTTCTCTAATGAAGTAAGACTTTCAAATAATAAGGCTCAAACTACATGATATGAAAGTCTATGAAAGTTATGAAGTATTTTATGAATCCCTTTAAGAATGTTTAAAGATGATGATACGGAAAATTTTCACCAAAGGATAGATCTGCTTGTTATAAGGACAATTCTCACTTAACGAATCTTATGTTTTAATGAGCTACTCCTTATAGGATGATGTTATGGTTACAAGTTTATGATTGAATACGATAATGCATATGTTTTCAAATGTATTATGTGAGAATGACTTAACACCGAATAGGGCATGGTGGTGGGATTTAGTAAGGGAATCCTAGTAGCAATCTTATGTCTCATTAACTATGTGCCATAATAGGAACCCTTATATGTTAGGCTCGTGGATCCACGCAGGCCATTTCAGATTCACTAAAGATGCATGTGCAAGTTGATTGGAGTTCTACTTAGCAAGTATTCTCCTAAGGCCAACGTAGGGGGATATGTTGGATTCGTTGTAGTAGCTCACGTCAATTATGGTCTTATCCCATATATATATATATGTTATGTTTTACCATCCACGCATGTTTGACTAAAGTATTACTCATGCATGTCTTATTGAGCTCATTTCTATTGTAGGTGATCATGCATCTTGTCTATGTAGCTTATGATCTATTGTTGAATTGCACTCCACATACTAGTACATTCAAAGTACTAACACATACTTTTTGTCTACACGCTCTAACCATGTCTTGGTCCCCAGTCCTATCTGTGACTTACAGGTTTTGTTGGATAATCATTCTATGTACGTATTAAGTGAAGTTACGCTCTATGGAAACTTATTACTTAGTTCCTATACCTTTTTCTGTGATGCTTGGGTTGTTGTTGATGGAACCTACTTCCCCATAGATTTATTCCCATCATCCCTTCCCTTAGTCTTTTGTGGTAATTGATTGGAAATTCCATTCCCCTTTCCCCCATAGCTTTAGTCTAAAGCCCCGATTTCCCCTAGGTTGAAATGTCAGAAGTTTGATTTATGTTTCAACAACCTAGTATGCGCTTATGTATGCTACAAGGTTTGCTAGGGGTTTCTTCGAGTTTGCGATTCGCCATGTTGCACCTAGGCCCTAAGCTTGGTTCGTGACAGGTCTGCTACTAAGGTGAAGTTGAGTACCTCCTTCCATTCTAAAGCTAATGGACACACCAAAACAATAATTCAAAAACTAGAGGATATGTTGAGGGCTTCTGTATTGGAATTAAAAGGAGGTTAGAGTAACCATCAAACTCTCATTGAGTTTGCCTACAAGAATAACTTCTATTCATGTCTTGAGATGACACCATTTAAGGCTCAATATGGTAGGCAATATAGATCACCATTTGGGTGGTTGGAAGTGGGGTGAAATGGCCTTATTAGGGCCGTTCCTAGTAATGGATTCCATGGAGAAAGTAAGACTCATAAGATAAAGCTTAAAGACAAGACAAAGTCCGCAAAGATCTTATGCCGACACTATAAGGAGAGACCTTGAATTTAATGTTGATGATTGGGTATACTTGAAGGTTTTTACCTATAAAGGGCATAGTTGTTTTAACAATAAAAGGAAGTCAAGCCCTAGGTATGTAGGGTCTTATCGGATCGTGAAATGAGTTGGTAAAGTTGCTTATGAGTTGGAATTGTCTATGGAAATTAGTATAATTCATCTAGTCTTCCATGTTTCCATGTTAAGGAAGTATGTCGGTGACCCAAGTTGCCTTGTAGCATTAGAAGTTTTGAATATTGAAGAGGATTTGACTTATAAAAAAGTCACAGTGGAAATCTTGGATTGACAAGATATTGAGAAACAAAGACGTTGTGACTGTTAAAGTCCTTTGGAGGAATCAACAAGTTGAAGGTGTACATAGGATGTTGAACCGGACATGATGAAGCAATATCTGTATATTTTCCACTCTACTCAAGCCTAAGGTACTAAATTCTTTTGTCTTAAGACCTCAAAGTTCAAGCAATTCAGTTTTTATGTCATATATGCATGTTTTCATGTTCGTGGGATAGTTTTAAGTTGACATGAGACACATGTGTTTTTAAAATTTCATAAAAAGATTTTTAGATTGCAATTTTGCATTCATGTAGGGTTTTTAGCTACCTATTTAACTCTTTGGAGTCTATGTATAGTACATTTGAAGACTAATGTTCCCACGGAGGAGATATTGTAAGGACACACAAGTTGAAAGGCTAGAATTATAGAAAAAGTGGAACTGGAAAAGTCTAGAGGCAAAGTACAGGCTCAATTTATGGCCCATGGTCCAATCTATGAGTAGCAAACCAAGCTAGTAGGTTGGCGGTTACAAGAATGAAATTTTGCTAAGTTTCGAAGGGATTTATGAGGGTTGTTCATGGTCTGTAAAAGGAACTATAAATAGTAGAAATGGTTCATGGATCGGAGCCCTTGGATGATGGAAAACCAGTTTCTGAAGTTTAAACCATGAATACTAGGAAAGTTTGTAATCCTGTTTTCGTACCATTGTTTGCTCGGGTAGTTAGGTCCTGAAGGTTGGAAATTTACTAAGTGTGAGAGGAAGCCACGAGGGGTTCTTCAATACATAGATCAGCTTACGAGTCATAGATGGGTCTCTTAGATGGGACTATTAGATACTAGTTTCTGAAGATTAGAAAGGGAGAACAAGATGACCCAAAGCATGGTTCGGTTTATAGCCAATAAATAGGGTCGTGAACCGCGTTTTGCTAGTTTTAATGAAGGGAATTTTTGTCCATGTTTTGTATCCAGGACTCAAAACTACATTGTATTAGGAGTCTTGTGCCTTCCATATCAGACCTACACCCTTTCAAACCCTCTCATTCACTTCATTCTTAAACTCTCTAAAATTTTCCTAAGGCAAGAGCACTCTCAAGGAAAGACCAAGCAATGTTAGGGTTTCCATTTAAGAAGCTTCTTCCCCAAACATCTTTACGTGTTTCCTTAATGTCATTACAAGGTAAGTGGGTTTGATTTATGGGTACCTTCCATCCACAAAGTTCCACATTAAATCTTTTTTGTATTTTCTATAAGTTCTTGGAAATGTTGAGATGCATGAGCATGATTTAATGTAATGACTTGGTAGGTCATTTTTGAGTTCATCTGTGAGAATTACTATTTTACTCTTTCATAAGTTACTTTGGGACTAATTTGAACTATTGTTATTGTTGGAACTAAAATTCTGAGTTTAAAAAGTTGAAAATATGAGTTTTGGCATTTTTAAAAGCTTAAGTTGTTGAAAAAAGTGAGTTTTTGTGCCATTTTGAGTTTCGGAGGTCGGATAAAAAATTTGTCAATTCCATTAGCTCTGGAATGAAGAATCTGCTCTAGGAGAAGTTACAGAACTGAGGCCCTAAGTTGCATTTTTCGTTGTTTCTGAAATGAAAGTTTGACTTTAGTCAACATCTGAGTTTGAAAACTCGAACAAAATTCTGATAGTTACAGTAGTTTTGGATGGTAAAACTAATGCTAGAAATAGTCTCGTCATAATTTTTGAAGTTGTTGAGGGTAGTCCTGGTATTTTGAGTTTTAAACTAGTTTATGCCACTTGTATTGGTAAATGTTTTATGGTGTCCTCAAAATCAATTTCAGATGATTCTATTGAGTGTAGATCATTGTTTCTGATATTGATACATATTTGATTGGTGAAATTCTGATTTTGGATGACTTTCGAGTGCCCATTTCGAGTTTTGGTTAAATTGTACATTGCTGGAGTAATTTAATCATGAAGCTACATACTCTTCTCTACTTCATGCCTGAGCACGTGCGTTCGCGGTGGCATACCTTAAACAGTTCTCCATGTTTGCCGAGGTGTAGTGCCTATGTGCCTCTGACTCTTCATATTCGCGTGCCCTTGGTTGCGATCACGCAGCTTTGACGGCCCATACCCTCCATGTTCACGGGACCCGACCCACGTTTGCGGAGTATATTTTTTCCCTATACATTGATATATTCGAAAACACCTTTTTTACTCCATTTTCAAACTTTCAAATCTTTTGGGCTGATTTCGAAAGAGGATTTTCAAATGATTTTGTTGGGTAAGTGTTTCTAACACTATTTTAATTATTTTTCATAAGTTTTATCTTGATCTTGTCTTAAATTTCATGATTTTTAATATCCAAAAATTGGGAATTTTTGGTGTCTAATTTCAAAATATTAAATAGTGATTTCTCATTCATTTTAAACTCGATTTTAGTAGAATTTTCACCCACGGACTACATGTTTTGTGTAAAACCTAATTTTAAAGTCAATCTCTAGATTCGAAAACTTTGAATGTTAGCCTTAATTTTAACCATTTTTCTCCTAAGCCTAATTTGTGCCAATATGGGTATCAAAATGCACCTCTTGGTGCGTAGTATCTATTTTTTTATAATGATTGATTCGATTCGGGGATTGTTTTGAGGCTTGAGTTGATTGACAGTTTGTTCGAGTGTGATGTTGGTGTTGAGGTAGGTTCAACCAAAACTTTTGGGACTGAATTTGAGTTATTGATCATGTTTATGTGGCAATTGTGAGACCTCAATGGGTTAATGTGTAATTCTAATGATGATATGATGGAATATTGATGGAAATGCGATTCTGGTTAAGCAAATTATGAGTAAATTGTGATCTGATTGATAAACTGAGATTAAGTTATGAGAATTGAGATGATTTTGGAAATAACTGTGATAAATTTTTGATTTATGAGCTTACATTGGTACTTCTGGATCCCTATTCTATTGAGATCCTGATTATTGATGAGATAATGATTATATGAGACATAATTATGGCTGTGTGATACTTGTTGATTCATATGATATTGCTTGTTTGATGTGATGGCTATCGTGCGTGTGTGTATGTATATATATATATATATATATATATATATATATATATATATATATCCATCCAGGAGTGGCAAAGATGTAACATGATCTAATAACAACATTATTAGTGGTTTTCCATGAGTAGATACATAGTTGAGTTCATGGCAAAGTATTTGAGTTGTCACCAGGTCAAATATGAGCACCAAAGGACCGATAGATCGATGCAAATAATGACTATTCCCGAGTGCAAGTGGGAGAGAGTGACTATGGATTTCGTTACAGGTCTTCCCATGGCCTTGGGCAAGTTTGACTCAGTTTGGGTGATCATTGATTGTTTGACCAAGTCAACACATTTTTTACTGATGAAGACTAGTTGCAGTGCGGAGCAGTTGGCTAGATTGTATGTCTGGAATGTTGTTAGATTGCATGCTGTGTCAGTGTCTATAGTATAAAATAGAGTGTGTAATGACCCGGATATTGTACGACGTCATTGGACCTTGAGAAATCTCATTTTGGGAAAAGATTTGGACCAAGTGTGTCTCAAGAGAGACCACACGGCTAGAGTGGGGTCACACGAGCCGTGTGGCCTCAAGTGAGACCACACTTGGTATCAAATCTTGCATGATAGCCTTGGGTTGGTGTTGCAAGCTAAGGCATACTTCACTGGCACCCATACAAGCCATGGATGCTTCAAGGGTCATATGGAGGAGTTGTGGGACGGCCTACACTTGAAAACCCTATCATTGGGGCTAAGCGAGGCCACATGACCAGTCACATAGGTCATATGGTGTGAGAAGACCCGTTTGGCCTTCTGTGAAGCTTCTAGCGTGAAAATATTCTAAGTTCGTTTTCATGAAATTTTCCTAAGTTTGTGGAGACGAGAGCACCACACGGGCCGTGTGGCTTCACACGGCTCATGAGGGGTGTCCGTTTGGTGGTTTGTGGGAAACATTCTAAGTGTTGGTTCAAGACAGAATTTTCCAGAAAATTTTCTAAGTGTTGTTTCAAGGGCACTCCACATGGACCGTGGAGTGCCACACGAGCCCTTTTGCACTTAAGTCAAATGGCTTCTGGTAAATTTTTCCTTTGACTTATAAATGGCGTTTTGATAAAATTGATTATTTCTATTGGTGTTTTGGGAATTTCTATGCTACTCTAAGGTCATCTAAAGACCTAAAACCTATTTCAATCATTCAAATCAGTCTCCATATTTTTAAAACCCTCTCAAAAGCTTTCCACAAAAGAACCCTTGGAGATTTCAACATTTGAGCTTGGGAACTCAAGTCTTCTTCAACTTTCTTGGGGTTTTGTTCATCTTGGTGAAGGTATGTGTGTTTGATCCTTGATTACCTTCCAATCAAGGAGACCCAAATTAGTTTCAAGTAATTTTATCAATTTCTAGCTTACTTTTAATCGGGGTTTTGGATATTTTGATTCCTAATATGAGGATTTACTTTGGGTTTATGGAAATACAAGTATGCATGTCCCCTTTAAGGTTTGTTTATGCATGGGTGATTATATTTATGATTTTAAATATAGATTTAATTATGCATTCACTTGAATTTCATATTATATTATTGATTTTAGATTGAATCTTAATTACCCATGCCATTCTCTCATTATTCATAGTATATGCACTCATGTACATGGATTATTATGGAAATTATGAAGTGGGTTAACCCCAATTTTTCTATATGATATGATTTGATGAGATATTGGTTATGAAAATATTGTGATCACATATATGTCTATTGATTATGGCTCTTGAAGCATTTTGGGTGCTTGCACCATCTTGTATACGAATGGGCTATTCCTATGCATGAGCGTTATGACTATGAAATCATGGTTTTGGCATTTGAGCCTAAGTATAAACTATTATGAAAGATGTTTGTCTTTTAAGACTAATTGTGCATTGAAAGGTTTTGGAAAGACTTTTATCTCTTGAAAACATATTTAATTATGTATATAATAAATATTCTTGTGGGATGACGACTTAACACCGATGGAAGCAGGGTCCTCTCTCTTTCCTCGAACTATGTGCCTAGCATAGGTTTCCTTTCCAAAATGGAAGGCCCGTAAGGAAAGATTCCTATGAAATGGGGTTGCACCGTAAGAAGAAGAAATGATATGATATGATATGTTCTGATATGAAAATCCTATTTGAAATCGAAGGCCCATAAGGAAGGTTGCTTCATACGAAATGGGAGGCCCATAAGGTGAAGCATGGTTTACCCTTAGCAAGTAAACAACCTTTTTACCGATGAGGGGTAATCATTGGGATTCCAAGTAATAGCTCGCTTGATCTTACTTATGTCGGTTGAGGTCTCATCCCCATTGTATATATTAGCATTATTTGCACCTCATGCGTCATTGGTTTCATGACATCTTCTAATATTATACCTCTTGTTATATATCTCCTTCTATAGTATGTGTCTTTGTCATTTAATATTAATATGCAGGTTTTGGTAAGTTCATGCATTGCATCCCGCATACTTAGTACATTCAAACGTACTAATGCATACTCTTGCCTACATGATTTCACCATGTAGGGACCGGGGATTTTGATCATCCATCATTTGTGCTTAGCTCAGATTTCAAGTTTATTTGTAGTAGTGAATCCTATCTTCCAAGGATGATCCACCATCTATCTACCTTGGTACTTTCTATTTCATTTATGTATTGACGGTGAGCCTGGGGAATGTCTTGGCCCCTGACCCATCTATGTAGAGGCACCGTTGGACATCTGGTAAACCTCCTTACATTTTATGCTATGTAATATGACTTATGTCCTATGATATGGGTTGGGTATCTTGATTATCATTATGTGAGATGGTTTTGTGATTGATGGTTTGTTGTATGTTATGATAGAAAGATCTTAAGTCCTGGAATGCCCCCATAGAGCGAGTCTTATTTCCCCATCTCATAGAATTATGTGTTTATTTATGTGCGCTTCCGAACTGAAGATGTGAGTTTTGGTGTCTTGAGGCTTGTTTGGGGACTCCCGGGTTCCCATTCGTCGTGTCACATTTAGGCCCTAAGTCTGGTCATGATAGAGGGTCTGTGTTCACCTCCCATTTTTGGGCTCTACAACATGGTTTGGGTACTAGAGTAGATTTGACTTTAGCTTTCCAGCCCCAGATAGATGGACAGCTCGATTGCACTATTCAGGTGTTAAAGGATGTTTTATGGTCTTGTGTGATATATCTTGGGGCGTGGTGGGATGAGCACTTAGTATTGGCAAAGTTTGCATCTAACAAAAGTTAACTTTCCAGCATCTAGATGGCACCATTTGAGGCCATATATGGTCAGAGGTACAGATAGCCCATTGGATGGTTTGACTCAGGTTCAGTGGATGTGTTGAGTATGGATCTACTCAGAGATTCACTAGATGAAGTTCATTTATTTCAGGGTAGACTATTAATAACTCAAAGTCGGCAGAAGAATTATTTTGATCGGAGGAAAAGGTCTCTTAGGTTCTCTGTTGGTGAAAGTGTTTGGCTTAAAGTGTCATCCATGAAGGGTGTGATAAGATTCAGGAAGAGGGACAAACTCAGTTTAAGGGTCATTGTCCCATTTGAGATTTTGAGTAGAGTTGGTGAGGTGGCCTATGAGTTGGCTTTACCACCGAGATTATCTTTAGTGCATCCTGTTCTTCATATGTCTTTGCTTCGCCAGTACATTCTTGATGAGTCTCATGTGATCTCTTATGATTCTGTTGAATTGGGTCCAGATTTGTCCTTTGAGAAGGAGCCTATAGCTATATTGGATAGGCATGTCCAAAGGTTGAGATCCAAAGATATACCTTCAGGGAAGGTTCAGTGGCAGCACTATTCTGTTGACGAGGCTACTTGGGAGTTGGAGTCATATACTCGCCTTTTTTAGGCTCCAGGGAACTCCTTTTCTTTTATGTCTGAGGATGAATATTATTGTTAGTAGTGAATGATGTAATGACGTAGTTGGTCATTTTTGTGTTTATCTATGAGAATTATTGTGTTATCCTTTCATAAGTTGTTTTGGGCCTATTTTGAACTATCTACATTGTTGGAACTGAAAATTCAGAGTTTTAGGAGTTAAAAATATGAGTTTTGGTATTTTTGGAAGCTTTTGTGCCATTTTGAGTTTCGTGTGTTGGATAAAAAATCAATTGATTCCATCAGCTCTGGAATGATCAATCTGGTCTAGGAGAAGTTATAGAACTGAATTCAGAGTTAAAATGAAGATTTTAGGCCCAAAGTTATATTTTTAGTTATTTTTGAAATAAAAGTTTGACTTCAGTCAACATTCTGAGTTCAGAAGCTCCGATCAAAATTTCGACAGTTGCAGTAGTTCTAGATGGTGAAATGAACGCTAGAAATGGTCTCATCATAATTTTTGGAGTTGTTGAGGGAAGTCTTGATGTTTTAAGTTTTAAACTAGTTTATTTGACTTGCATTGGTAAATGTGTCATGGAGGCCTTAAAATCAATTTTTGATGATTTGGTTGAATGTTGATCGCTATTTCTGGTAACAATGTATATTTTGTTTGTGAAATTCTTATTTCGGATGAGTTTCAAGTGTGCATTTCGAGTTTTGGTTAAATCGGTGCATTATTGGTGCAATTTTCTGGTGCAGGTACATACTCTTCACTCCGTTCATGCTTGAGCATGTGCGTTCGTGGTGGTATATCGAGAAACACCATTTTACTCCATTATCGAACTTTCAAAGCTTTTCGGGCAATTTTGAAACAGTATTTTTGAAGGATTTTCTTGTGTAACTGTTTCTAATACTATTTTAATTATTTATCAAAAGTTTCATCTTGAGCTTGTCTTCAATTTCATGGTTTTGAATGTCCAAAAATTGGGGATTTTTGGTGTTTGATTTTGAAACATTAAATGGTGTTTACTCATCCATTTTGAACTCGATTTTAGTCGGATTTTCAGACACGGACTCCATTTTTTGTATAGAATCTAATTATAAAGTCAATATCCAAGATTCGAGCACTTCAAATTTTAGCCTAATTTTGACTTATTTTTCCCAAAGTCTAATTCATGCCAATATGGATATCAAACTGCAACTCTTGACGCAAGTACCTACTTTTAATAGTGATTGATCGATCCGAGGATCGTTTGGAGGGTTGAGTTAATTGAAAGCTTGTCTGAGTGTGATTTCGGCAATGAGGTAAGTTTGGCTAACCTTTTTGGGACTGGATTTGAGTTATTGATCATGTTTACGTGGTAAGTGTGAGACCTATACTAATTAATGAGTAATTTCGATGATGAAATGATGGAATATTTATGGAAATGCGATTTCGGTGAGTCGAATTATGAGTAAATTGTGATCATATAGATAAAATGCAATCAAGTTATGAGAATTGGGATGATTTTGGGAAATAATTGTGACAAATTTGAGATTTATCAGCATACTTGGGTACTTGTGGAGCCATATTCTATTGACATCTGGATTATTGATGAGATAATGATGATATCAGACATAATGATGACCGTGTTGTACAAGTTGATTCACATGATATTTATCATTTGATGTGATGGCTATCATATACATATCAGTTGTCACTCATATTGCGATTACGAACATTCTTGAAATGATGCAATAGCATGCACTTATCTCATAATTAACTAATTACATTGGTATACGTACATCTTATTACTGATTGATTGCATTGGTATGCACACTTCTGATACTGGATTAGTTGTATTGGCATGCACACATCTTATTGCATCTGTACCATTTGCGAAAAATAGATATATTGAGACATTTCATTGTATGGCCTGCGACACCTTGAGACACTTCAGTATGAGGCCCGTGAAGCCTTGAGATACTTTTGATTATGGCCTACAACGCCTGTAGATATTTGAGTACATAACCTGTGACATTCCAGAGTTCTATCTTGTAACTTTGGCTCGATATATGTGTACATTGGCCTTACGACGCTCGTGATTCCACCTTATACATGGCATGTGATGCCATTGCATTGTAATACTGATTGCATTTACTGCCTTTACTTGCTCCTATTCATGCTTATACTGTTTAATAACCCATTTGATGTAGGTGATAGAATTCTTTGTTATTACATACTTATTTGATTTCTCTTACCCAATCGGTTGAATCTAGGGGGTACATTTTGGTGTACTTACCCCTACTTTGTTTCCTCCTTGCAAATCAAGCATAGGGACCCATATGGGGTAGTTAATTCACTCTAGATGAGCTTTTCTACACCTATCCAAATCTTATCGGTGAGGCTTGGACTTTGAGTCGTCTTGGATCTTTGAGACTTCTTTTATTGCTTTCTTTTCCGACTTTGTATTAGATATTATCATCTTTGTATTCCATTCGAGATAGTTGTATTTATTCTATTGTTCCACTTTCGATGCTCTTGTACTTATGACTATAGGTTTTGGGATTGCTTATTTTATGTTGTGACTATTACTGCTTTACTTTATTTTGTATAAATGCGATCCAATTTTTGGTCATGACATTTAATGGCGTATTTATGACGTATTAGATGTTTTTATCTTGTTGATGCAATATGATGATACTCAATGGGGTTTTATGATGTTTAAGTTGATAGCAATGATTTTCCTACTTAGGATTTTATAAGTGATGTGTGGGCTACTTCATTCTAGTTTTAAAATTGCATATAGGGGTGTGCATCGGTCGGTTAGATTCGATTCGATTTGTACATTATCAGTTCAATTTATCTATTTTTGGTTTTTAAATATGCTAAAGTAATAAGAAACCAATAAAATAATTTTTATCGGTTTTCGATTTATTGGTTTTATGTCTTTAACGGTTTGGTTTTTTGTTTACCCAATAAGAATGATAATGAGAAATTTGCATTAATAAAAAGTAGATAGAGTACGAAAACTATGTTAACGAACTTGCAAAAGCTATAATTAGTTAATTACAAACTAAAATACTAAAGTGGATAACTAATCACTTAAATACTATAAAGATTAAAATATGTAAAGTATTGCTATAGTGTCCTATTACTATTAAATTACTACTATTTAATATTTATGAAGGGGTAAAATAGTGAATTATTATAATATTACTGGGTTATCGATTTACCTAATAACCCAACAATAAAAATCGATATTGAACCACCAATAATCTTTTTTTTCAAAATCATTAAAAACCCGATAACCTACTAACCCAATAATAATAAATGAATAACGTTTTTATCGGATCGATTTGTTGGTCGGCTCGATTTTTGCATACCCCTAATTGGATATATTCTATGTTAATGATTATTTCATTAAAATATGTAATTTCAAGTCTATGCATGGGCCCACTAAGTTCATGATGAATTGCATTGTATGATGATAAGGATAAGGGCTATGAATTAAGCTTTTAAGATATGAATGTTTTCAAAGATGCAATCATGTTACAATTGCCCTTAAAAGATGTTTATGATGGACCCTCAATGCGAAAGTGCAATTCTCACTTTGGTGATTTCTATGTTTCGAGCTACACCTATGAAATTACTACTTATGGTTCTAAATTACAGTACATGACTATGTTTATGATTGAAAAATGTTCTGTGGTATTGACTTAGCACCGAATGAGGAATTGAGGTGAGGTGAGGCATGGGAACCCTAGTAGCAACCCCTTGCCACATTAACTATGTGCCATCATAGGAGCCCTTGTAGGCTGTTGTAGTGGACCCACTAAGCCATATGTGATAAAGAAAGATGCATGCTTAAGTGATGAAATTCGACTCAGCAATTGGCCTGTCCATGCCAACAGAGGGGATTATGTTGGATTCTATAAAGTAGCTCACATCGTCCTATATGTCGATTATGGTCCTTTCCTACGAAGTGTAAAATTTGATGCCTTTTTTGCATCACATGTGTTTCATATGATGCATTCATTTTACTTCATATTGAACTTTATTCTTTGTTCATGTTTAAGCATGTTTGCATGATTGTGTTCCACCTCCTTCACTAGCACCTGACTAGCTTTTGATGATCGAGACTAGTGATTTGGTAAGCCTTTCGTTTGGGGACTCACCTGTTTTCCTCATATCTTGTATTTTAAGACGATTGTGTATTTAGACTTGTTGATCTTTCTATCTTATTTTCAAATCATTTGTATTTCAGGGGAACCTTGACTATGCTTTAGTCCTCGCTAAGTGTTAAGTAGATTACTGTGTTTGGAAATGAAGCTTTGATGGATGTATTTGATTTTGAGCTTGAATGTTTCCCTTAGTCCCATTCCCCATCATTAAATTCTTGATTATGTTGTTTTAATTATCTATAAATGCATGATGTGTGCTAAGTTGGCTTGGATGAAAAATCTTTGGGTTCCTCATTCGCGTTGTTACGACTAGGCCTTTGGCTTGGGTGGGGACAATAGGCCCATATGATGAGTTTAGTATGATGTTAAAGAAAAGGTCCAAAAGTAAGCTTTGAAAGTTATGAATGTTTTCAAAGATGTAAGCATGTTGCAAAGCCCTTAATGATTCTTAAGTTGGACCTTCAGCGTGAAAGGCCAATCCTCACTTGAGTGGATCCCAAGATGATGAGTTACTTCTAATGATGGTACTTATGATTCTAATCCATAATTTTGTGTTTATGCTAATGTTTTCTAAAGTATTATGATAGGTTGACTTAGCATCGAATGAGGCATTGAACTGGGGTTCGGTAAGGGAACCTCAGAAGCAACCTTTTATCCCAATAATTATGTGCCACCATAAGGCTAGTGGATCCAAATAGTAAAGTTAGATGTAAGACATGCATGCTTAAGTTGACAGAGATCCACCCTGCAGGTGGACTCCCTGTACCATCATAGGGGGTTATATTGGATTCAATATAGTAACTCGCACGGTTTTAAATGTCATTTGATTTCATTATTCCTTAAATATGATTTTTTATGAGACATATTGATCTTTACTTCATATAAGCCTTGTTATTTGAATACGGTCTTGCATG
>JAPFFP010061623.1:0-26748 GCA_026153255.1 Solanum medicagineum | reverse complement strand
TGCTTTAACATGAATGGCTCACAAGAGGTAAAAACCTTGAAATAGGGCTTAGCTTGTAACTTGTAAAATCATAGATAGTTTTCATGAATTGAATAAATTCTTGAAAGCCCTTAATAATTATATAGTCACATGACTTATAAATCATGAAATAGATCATCAATAACTTGACATTTTATCAAACACTTGGTGGGTCCATAATACCAGTCCAAAATCATGCAATTCGAGAGTGAAATAAGATGTGAAAACTTAATGTAAATCAATCCACCAACATGTAATAACACCCTCATGTAGGGTACCTTGAAATCCATCATCAAAGCTCATAATAGATCATAGTTTCGTGGATCTAAACATGTATAGTCTCAATAGATATAATCAAATCATTGTATAAGCTTGAAATAGATAGACACATAATCAACAAATATTTCATAAAACCCCAACATGATTCATGCTCATAATTCATAAAAAAGATACCCATAAAAACATGTAATTTTCATGAAAAGGAAAATTGGGCTCCATGGGTTAAAGGACCCCATGGATGAAACCCACATACCTCAAACTTTGGTTTTCTTGAAGTAAGCTTGAAGAGAATCCTTGAGTTTGAAAGTTAAGCTTGATATCCTTGAAATATAAATGAGATATTTGGTTAAGTCTTGGAGAGGTTTTTCTGAGGGTTTTGAGTGATATAGAGTTGAAAAATGGCTAAGTATAGGAGATTTCACGGGTAAATGGGCATGGGGCCATGACCCCAATTTCCTTGAACCGAAATAAAAAACAAGGAAAAACCAACACTAGTCTGCGATGGGTCTGCATCGTAGACCAAACTCGTGCAACTACTGTTTTCATGACCCAGACCTAGGGCCTAGACATGACACGGCGAATGGGGACCCGAAGGAACCCCAAACAAGCCTCTTATCGTATTATTATACATCATTGGTAGTGGAAGCAATTGTACAACATCAAGAGATAGTAAAAAGGGGAAAACGGGGCTAAGGGACATAGTTGGTACCATAGATACGTAGAAAGTCAAAGTAGTTAATACCAAAGATACGTAGAAAGTCAAAGTATTGCATTAATATATCATAATGTTCCAACGATACCTCTAATACGTAGATAGGAGCGGGCGCCAAGACAATCTTCGGGCTCACCCTCATAGTTATAAGTTCCAACATAATAAGAGTCAATACAAAGCTTAAATTCAAAGAACTATGTCCTTGGAGTTGAGGACTCACCAACTTGCTTTGGGAGATAGTACTAGCCGTGTGGAGGAGGAAGATGGTCAAGTGGAGCTCCGCTTCCTACATGGTAAGATCATGTAGGAATAGAGTATACGTTAGTATGTTTGAATGTACTAAGTATGTAGGATGCAATTGCGACAATAGATAGACAACATTGGCAAAATGCATAACCATAGGCAATGGATAGCATAATAACAATATGACATGTATGAATGATGCTTGAAGTAAAACATGCATATATAGAACATCTTACATGTGTAGGAAGAGACCATCATCATAGACCAAGCAACTTAGTACTTGGACTCCAAGGTAAACCACCCATTGGAGGCGTTTGAGGTATCAAACCCCTCAACATGGTTAATGGGTTTTTACCACCTCCCATCAAGGGGTTTGAGGTATCAGCCCCTCAACTTGGTTAATGGGTTTTTACCAACTCCCATCAAGGTGTTTGAGGTATCAACCCCTCAACTTGGTTAATGGGTTTTTACCACCTCCCATCAAGGTGTTTGAGGTATCAACCCCTCAACTTCGTTAATGGGTTTTTATCACCTCCCATCAAGGTGTTTGAGGTGTCAACACCTTAACTTGGTTATGGTCAACTTCCAACACTAAACATACCTTTGATGAAATCAACAAGCATATAAACATTCCTTTCATCATCATAAAGTTACTTAGCTCTTAGGTCATGCAATAGCTCATCAATAGCTTAATATTTCAAAACCAGACATTTTATCAAACCCTTGGCAGGTGTGTAATACTAGTTTAAAAAATCATGCAATTAAAGATTGAAATCATATGAGAAAATCAATGTAAAACCACCCACCCACACTAGGTAATGCCCTCATGCAAGATACAACAAAACCCCTCTTCAAATCTCATATTAGATCTTAGATTCATAGCTCAAAACATGCTTAAAAACAGTCACACTTTTACAAAACCCCAACATAGTGCATAGTTAAATTCATAATAAGAAGACCTATGAGTAAGTCAACTTAAAAACATGTAATTTAGGTAAAAAGGAAGATTGGGAACCATGGGTGAAAGGACCCAATGGTTGAAACCCACATGGCTTAACTTTGGAGGTTTTCTTGAAGAAGACTTGAAATGAGAACTTGAAGCTTGAGTGAATTCTTTGAGATCCGGAATGAGTTTGGGACCCTTGATTTTGAGTGGAATTTCTGTCTAAGTGTTTGAGAAAGTATTGGAAATGTCTTGTATGATATGAAGGTGAATTATGGCTAAGAATAGGTGTTTTTACGCATAGGAAGGTTTAGGCCCAAGACTCAAAGGCCTTGGATCAAACTGGAAAAACTGGCAACAAAATAACAACGGTCACGTCTGGTCCACGACATGGATCTCGGAGGACATCTTTACACAGATCTGCGATGGTTGTGCTTCCCAGTACCAATGCAGATTGATTCTGAAAATCGAATTTTTGGGAAATTGAAATTTTGATACGGTTTCTCTAAAATCAAGGTTAGACCCATTTCCTACTCAATGTTTCCCTCTTATCACGAATATGAAGTTGGATTTTTGATATCACTCACGAATTTTAAGATATATGAAAATTACGATTTTGGGCACCCTAGAGGCACATTTTGAGCACTTTTTGGGGTCATTTTAGACAAGTCGATGGTCGTCCAGATCTTTGTGTGCTAAAGGTTATGCCCATTTAAAGTTGAACCCTGCATTAACCAACACCCAAAGCTCAATTCGTAGGGAAATCTCGAACTCGTCTAAGTACTAGAAGTCTCCCACGACCCTAATACACTCCCAACCTAATCAAATGAGGCTTGAAACATGGATACATAAGAGCATGGAGCTATGGGGTGTCATAATATCTTCCCCTTGGGAACATTCATCCCCGAATGTCAAAGAAACGTACATAAGAAAAGCAATCATGAAGATTTAGCCCAACAAGGATGCAACAAATGCACTTAAAGATTATTCTCAAAAAGTTTCAACATGAACATCAAATATCACCATAACCTTGTCAACGTAATCATGAATGCATGAAAATGACATAGGGGCCGAAATTTAAGGCTTGAAATTGTATAGGGGACTTAGATTAGTATCCTAGGCTTGAGTAGAATGGAAGAGACAGGAATGTCATTTTGCACGTTCGCGTCGCTTCCCATATAGCACTTTTAACTTGTTGATTTCCTCCAAAGGACCTTAACAGAGGCTACATCCTTGTTCCTCAACCTCCTCACTTGTCTATCCAAAATTCCTACCAGAACTTCTTCATATATCAAATTATCTTCAACAACACCATAACATACCATGGTACAATAGCATTTGGGTCACCCACACACTTCCTAAACATAGATACATGGAACACCAGATGAACCATATCCATTCCACTAGGCAACTCCAACTCATAGGCCACTTTACCAATCCTCCTAATCACGACCCAAGCTTAAGGCCTAGACGTGACACGGTAATGGGAAACCTGAAGGGACCCCAATCAAGCCTCTTGACATATCATTACAAATCCTTGGTCGCAGAAGCAATTAAATAACAATAAAAGAGTACGAATAAGGGAACACGGGTCTAGGGGACATCTTTCATATCATAAAGCATCAAAGGGTCAAAGAGAGTCAAGGCTCATAGTATCTTTACATAACTTGTCCAACAACACCTCTAAACATAGAACTTAGCGGGGGACAAGACAAACAACCGAGATCACCCTAATAACCATAAGTCCCGAAAATAAAAGTAGTTAATACATAGCATAATCAAGAGAAATGTGTCCTCGGAGTTGAGGACTCACCAACTTGCTTGAGAATAATCGTACTAGCCATGTGGAGGAGGAGGATGATCAAGTGGAGCTCTGGTTCCTACATGGTAACATCATGTAGGCATAGAGTATGCTTAGTACATTTGAATGAAGTATGTAGGATGCAACCCAACAAGAGATAGGCAGCATAATCAAAATGAATAATTAGGCATTAAATGAGCATATAAAAATATTGCATGCAAGAGTGATGCTTGAAGTAAAACATGCTTACATAGAACATATTACATGTGTAGCATGTAGTAGGAGATCATCATCATAGACCAAGTAACTTAGTACTTGGAATCTAAGGTAAACTACCCATTGGTAGTGATTGAGGTACCAATCCCTCAATTAGTTAAATGATTGAGGTATTAATCCCTCAATTGGTTGATGGATTACAACCCCCATCTGGGGTGATTGAGGTTCCAAGCCCACAATTGGTTGATGGACATTACCATCCTCCACCGGAAGTGATTGATATAGCAACCCCTCAATTAGTTGATGGCTTACCACCACTATCCAAGATGATTGAGGCATCACCCCTCAATTAGCTATGGTCAACTCACAACACAATAGATACTTCTCATGAAATCAACACATTTATACTATCCTTTCATCAACATCAAGTCACTTAACTTTTATGTCATGCATTAGGCCTTCAAAAACTCAAGAATCATAATCCGGACATTTTATCGAACACTTGGTGGGTGTGTAATGCTAGTGTAAAACCATGTTATTCAAGAGTAAAATCATTCAAGAAAACTTAATGTGAAACTACCCACCAACACTTGGTAATACCCTCATAAAATATACATCAAAACCCTTCACAAAATCTCAAGATAGGTGTAAGATTCACATCTCAAAACATGCTTAAACAGTCACACTTTTACAAAACCCCAACATAGTTCATAGTCAAATTCATAATAGAAAACCCATAAGTAAAATCAACTTAGAAACTAGTAATTTAAGTGACAAGGAAGCTTGGCCACCATGGGTGAAAGGACCCAATGGTTGAAACCCACATATCTTAGCTTTGGAGAATTTCTAGATGAAGATTGGAATGGAGACTTGAAGCTTGAGTGAAATTCTTAAGATCCGAATTGAGTTTGGAACCCTTGAGTTTGAGTACAATGTTTGTCTAAGTATTTGAGAGAGTATTAGAGAATGTCTTGTATGATATAAAGGTGAAATTTGGCTAAGTATAGGTTTTTTCATGCATAGGAAGACTTAGGCCCAAGACCCAAAAGCCTTGGACCGAACAAGAAAATTGTTCAAAAATAACACTGGTCCGCGATGGAGGCGCATCACGGTACCATCGCGGACAAACACTGGATAAACAATATTATGGATTTTCAAATTTTGATACGGTTGCTCTAAAATCGGGGTTAGACCTATCTCCCACTCAATTGTTCCCCCTGATCAAGAATACGAAGTCAGATTTTTGATATCATGCACGGATTTTGAGATATATGGAAATTACGATTTTGGGTACTTTCGAGGAACATTTTTGGGCACCTTTTGTGGTCATTTCAATACCTCCCCTTTGGGAACATTCGTCCTTGAATGCCAAAGAAGTGTACATAAGAGTAATCATGATAAAATTAGCCCTAACAAGAATGCAATAATACACTTAAACACCATTTTAAAAATCTCAACATAAGTGCCAAAAATCATTATGAACTCGTCAATATAAACATGAATGAATACAAATGACATATGGCTGAAACATAAGACTTGAAATCCCATAGGGGACTTAGAATTAGTACCTTAGGCTTGAGTATAATGGAAGAAATAATGATATCGCTTTTGCATGTCCGCTTCGACCTCCCATGTAGCACTTTTGACTTGTTGATTCCTCCAAAAGACCTTAACGAAAGCCACATCTTTGTTCTCAACCTCTTCACTTGTCTGTCCAAGATCTCTACTAGTACCTCTTCATAAGTCAACTTGTCTTCAACAATACCCATAACATCCAATAGAACAATATCATTCGGATCACCCACACATTTCCTCAACATAGATATATGAAAGACCGAAAGAACCAAGTCCATTTCACTAGGCAACTCCAAATCATAAGCCACCTTGCCAATCCTCCTCAACACCCTATAAGGACCCACAAATCTTAGACTCAATTTACCCTTCCTACTATAATGAACCACACCCTTCATGGGTGAAACCTTTAAGTAGATCCAATCACCAACTTTAAGTTCAAGCTCTCTTCTCCTCATAGGACTTTTGATGACTTTGGGCTGTCCTCAACCTTTCTCTAATCAGCTTTACCTTCTCTATAGCCTCCATGACCATATCAAGACCCAACAATGCCATCTCTCCCACTTGAAATCACCCAACCGGTGATCTACAACGACTACCATAGAGGGCCTCAAAAGGAGCCATACCTATGTTAAAATAATAGCTATTATTATAAGCAAACTCAATCAATGGAAGGTGATTATCCCAACTACCCTTAAACTCCAAACCACAATATCTAAGCATATCCTCAAGAGTTTGGATAGTTCTTTCGGCTTGGCCATCCTTTTGAGGGTGAAAGGTCGTACTAAGCTTAACCTTGGTACCAAGAACTCTTTGGAAGGACCTCCGAAAGTGTGAAATGAATTGAGCACCACGATCTGATATGATAGACAAGCGCACCCCACGCAATCTAACCAACTCATGAATGTACAACTTAGCATAGTCTTCGGCCCCATAGGTAGTCTTAACCAGTAGGAAATGAGCCGACTTTGTCATTCTATCAACCACAAACCAAATAGAATGAAAACCCTTTCTAGTCTTAGGCAACCCAACCTCAAAATCCATATTAATTTCCTCCCACTTCCAAGTAGGAATCTCTATGTCTTGGTCTAGGCCACCTGGCAACTATGACAACCAGATACAAATTTGGGAATGTATTTCTTCATACCACCACACCTATCCCTCAAATCTCTATACATCTTGCTAGAACCAGGTTGAATAAAATAAGAAGAATTATGAGCCTTATCAAGAATCTTCTTTCTCAAATCATTAACCTACCTTGGTATCTAAAGGAACCATCTCCCTCTTGGAAGAAAAACTCCATCTTGCCCTCTCTCACCAAGGCCTTCAATTCTAACAAGGAGGGGTCATGATCTTACTTTGCTTTTACCTCATCAACCAAGGAGGACTTTGAACCATCAACAACCACGATACCACCATTATTAACCTCTTCCAACCTAACCCCCAACCCAACCAACCGATGGACCTCTCTACCCGCCTCTTTTCCCCCACTATCAACACGAGCTAGGCTACCCATAGACACCCTACTCAAAGCATCCGCCACAACATTAGCCTTACCGGGATGATAATGCACACTCATATCATAATCCTTAAGAAGCTCTAACCACCTTCATTGCTTGAAGTTGAGATCTTTTTGAGTGAACACATATTGGAGACTCTTATGATCGGTAAACACATCAACATGCACTCCATACAAATAATGACACCAAATTTTCAAAGCAAATACTACGGCTGCCAATTCAAAATCATGAGTAGGATAATACCTTTCATGCACCTAAAGTTATCTAGAAGCATAGGCTATCACCTTACCATTTTGAATCAAAGCACAACCAAAACAGATCTGGGAGGCAACATAATACATAACAAACGCTTCGAACCCTTCCGGTAGAGACAAGATAAGAGCGGAAACAAGCTTAATCTCCAAGGTTTGGAAACTCTTTTTACACTCAGCAGTCCATGCAAACTTATCCTTTTTTGGGTCAACTTAGTCATGGGAGAAGCAATAGAAGAGAAACCATTCACAAACCTCCGGTATAACCTGCCAAGCCCAAGGAGCTTCTAATATTCGATGGGGTCAAAGGTCTAGGCCAACTTCTAATCATTTCCATCTTTTTAGGATCCACCTTAATACCATCCCATAACACCACATGACCTTGAAAGGCAACCTCTTTCAACCAAAATTCACAATTCTCATATTTGGCATACAACTTCTCTTCTCTCAATTTTTGCAACACCACTCTCAAATGAGTCACATGCTCCTCCTCACTATGATAGCATGAAGACCACCACAAGTCATGGTAGGGTTTAAAGACCCTATTCATAAGATCCAAGAAGATAAATGGTGCATTAGTAAACACAAAAACATAACCACAAATTCATATTGCCCATACCTAGTCGAGAAAACCGTCTTGGGAATATTACATTCCCTCACCTTCACTTGATGATACCCAGACTGAAGATCAATCTTTGAAAAGTGACTAGCCCCTTGAGGTTGGTCAAACAAATCATCAATCCTTGGTAAAGGGTACTTATTCTTGATGGTAACCCTATTAAGTTGCATGTAGTCAATGCACATTCTAAGAGAACCATCCTTCTTCTTCCCTAACAAAACCGGTGCACGCCAAGGTGATCGGCTAGGCCTAATAAAACCATTCTCCAACAAGTCCCTCAATTGCTCCTTCCACTCATTTAACTCCGCCGGTGCCATATGGTAAGGGGGAATAGGAATAGGTTGAGTATCGGGAAGGAGGTCTATACCAAAATATATTTCCCTTTCAGGAGAAACACTAGGAAGATCACTAGGAAAGACATCAAGGAACTCATTTACCATCAAAACCAACTCTATAGGAAGGACTTTGGACTCAATATCCCTAACCCTCACAAGATGATAGAGACACCCCTTAGTGATCAACTTTTGCGCTTTAATGCAAGGCATAAATATACCTATGACCACTTCATCATGACTCTCCCACTCAAGGAAGGGTTCGTTTGGGAATTGGAACTTGATCCTACAGGTTCTACAATCAATAGAGGCATAATTGCATGCAACCAATCCATCCAAAGAATGACATCAAAATCCACCATATCCAACTCAACAAGGTCACAAGGCAATATTTTATGCAAGATACAAATGGGATAATTTTTGTAGACCTTTCTAGCAACAATAGATGCACCAATGGGAGTAGACACCTCATAAAACCCACAGAACAATTTGGGCTCAACATTAAACTTTTTGCAACACGAGGAGTAACAAAATAAAGAGTGGCACCCGGGTCTATCAACGCATACACATCAAAATCAAAGACATTTAACATACCGGTGATGACATCGGGCACCTCATCAACCCCTTGTCTCCCATAGAGTGCATAGAACCAATTGTGCCTTGGGGAACTACCTTGTTGACCTCCTCTCACCAAAGAAACCGCATTTGCACCACGACCTTGTGGATGAACATCCTTACCTTTGTTACGATTACATTGACAATCAATCATCTTGTGGCCTACTTCTCCACAACCAAAACAAGCATTGGTATCCCTCAAGCATGGGGAACCATGAGCCCTACCACACTTTGGACTCATAGCATTAGGCACCACACCACCATCTCCTTGGTCCCCTGGGTAGTCATTGACAAAACTCCTATTAGGAGCATGTGAGGACCCTTGGCCTTGATGAAATCGGCCACCTTTGCGACTTTGGAACTTGCCATCAAAATGGGCCCTCTTGACCTAATTACTTCTCCTCTTTCTCAACTTCTCCCCCTCTAATTATTCGGCATAATTCATAAAGCGGGACAAATCTATGTCACAAATCAACATGGCGGTACGACATTCTTCACTCACCAAATTGGATACACCCATCACAAACTTATTCATTCTAGACCTCAAGTCGGCAACCAAGTGTGGTGTATATTTTGAGAGTTGGTTGAACTTGAGGGCATACTCCCTCACACTCATAGATCCTTGCTTCAAATTCATGAACTACATAGTTTTGGCCTCCCTAAGCTCAAGAGGAAAGAACCGATTCAGCAAAGCCACCTTAAACCCCTCCCATAAAATCACATCATTGTTTCCCTTTTCCTCCTTCCATTGAGTGTACCATATTTGGGCCACTCCCTTGAGTTGGTAGGCCGCCAACTCCACCTTCTCTTTCGACCGCATACCCATGAGAGCCAACACTTTGTATACCTCATCAATAAACTCTTGAGGGTCCTCATCCACCTTAAATCCATTGAACTCTGGTGGGTTCTTCCTTATAAAGTCTCTCACCCAACATGCCAGAGTAGGAGCATGGAGGGCTTGGGCCCCTTGATTAGCCACAACTTAAGCTACCAAGGTGAGAGTCAATTATTCTATTCCTGACTATGTGTAATCAGTGAAATTTTTTCAAAATATCGGATATTTTGATAGCAAAGGAATTCCTTCGTGTGAGAGCATCCCAGAGCTCTCCATGAGCCGGTTGTTCCTCGGGTGTGCGAGCTCTTCTTCCTCTTGTGTTAGGCATGATCTAGCATAGCAAATAACAAACATTAAAGGGAAAATCTTACCTTAACTTCTATTGTATGACATAGAGTAATAAGGGAAACATTTCCTAAAACACTTCATAGCCTCTGACTCCTAGTTGTGGTGCACAACACAACCATGAATAAGACTCTAAACAATGCGGTGTGTTGCATGCCGAGGACCATTAACAACCTAGTGCTCTGATACCAAGTTTGTCACGACCCAAGCCTAGGGCCTAGATGTGACACGGCGAATGGGGAACCCGAAGGGACCCCAATGAAGTCTCTTAACATATCATTACACATTTTTGGTCGCGGAAGCAATTAAATAACAATAAATGAGTATGAATAAGGGAACATGGGGCTAAGGGACATCTTTCATATCATAAAGCATCAAAGAGTCAAAGAGAGTCAAGGCTCATATTATCTTTACATAACTTGTCCAACAACACCTCTAAACATAGAACTTAGTGGGGGCCAAGACAAACAACCGGGCTCACCCACATAGTCATAAGTAGGTAAAATAAAAGGAGTTAATACATAGCATAATAGATACTTCTAATAAAATCAACACATGTATACCATCTTTTTATCAACATAAAGTTAGTTAACTCAGATGCCATGCATTAGTCTTTCAACAACTCAAGAAACATAATCCAGATATTCTATCAAACACTTAGCGGGTCTGTAATGCTAGTATAAAACCATGCAATTCAAGAGTGAAATCATGCAAGAAAACTTAATATAAGACCACCCACTATCACTTGGTAACACTCTTATGCAATATACATCAAAACCCTTCATGAAATCTCAAGATAGGTCTAAGATTCATAGCTCAAAACATACTTAAACAGTCACATTTTTACAAAACTCCAAAAATGTGCTACGAAATGCCCATAATTGTAATTTCATATGTCTCAAAATTCGTGGATATCGAAAATTCGACTTCATATTCTCGATTAGTGGGTAAAATTGAGTGGGCAATGGGTATAATCGGATTTTAGTGGACCCCTAGTGAAAAATAATTTTTGCTAATTTTTTATTTCCAGTGCCCATTCACACCCCGGCCGCGACGCACCAAAGGTGTGGAATAGTGTTGGAATGATTTCGCGTCTAGTTCGCATCTCGCCAAAGGCATAGACAGGTGTATTATTTTCCTTGGTTTCTCTATATCGGCCAAGGGCATTGGAGTCATAGCCTCATGCCCACTTATGCATGAAAACACCTATACTTAGTCATTTTTCAACTCTGTATCACTCAAAACATTCTCAAAAACCTCTCCAAGACTTAACCAAATATCTCATTCAGATTTGAAGGATTTCAAGCTTGACTTTGAAACTCAACGATTCTCTTTAAGCTCCAAGTTCTCCTCAAGTTCAACTCAAGAAAATCCAACATTAAGGTATGTGGGTTTCATCCATTGGGTCCTTTCACCCAATGAGCCCAATCTATGTTTCTATGAAAATTACATGTTTTCAAGTTATATCATCTAGGGGTACCTCTTATTATGTATTTTGATTATAAATTATGTTGGGGTTTTATGAAATGTTGATTGATTATGCATGTCTATCAATTTCAAGCTTATACTATGAATTGGTTTTGTCTATTGAGACTATGCATGTTTTGATCTATGAAACTATGACCTATTATGAGATTTGATGATGGATTTCAGGGTCTGTTACATGAGGGTTTTACTACATGTTGGTGGGTTGATTTACATTGAGTTTCCTCATAATATTTTACCCTTGAATTGCATGATTTTGAACTAGTATTAAACACCCACCAAGTGTTTGATAAAATGTCTTGACAAGGATTCTCAAGTTACTGATGATCTATTACATGGTTTACAAATCAAGTGACTTTATTATGATTAAGGGCTTGCATGTATGCATTGAATTCATGAAAAGTATCTATGGTGTTGCAAGTACACCACACTTTGTTGGTGGGTGACATGCCCAATCACCTTGTTGAGGGGGTGAAATGCCTCAATAACCTTGTTGGGGGGTGATATGCCCAATCACCATGCTGAGGGGTGGATACCTTGATCACCTTGTTTGGGGGTTACATGCCTAATCACCATGTTGAGGGGTCAATACCTCAACCACCTTATTGGGGACTGACATGCCCAATCACCATGTTGAGGGGTGGATATCTCGACCACCTTGTTTTGGGGTGACATTCACAATAACCTTGTTAAGGGGTGGATACCTCAATCACCTTCTAAAGGGGTGACATGCCTTAGATTCCAAGTAATATTTCAATTGGTCTATGTTAGTTATTGTCTCTTCTCACACAAGTAACATATATTTTGCAAGTTATATGATTTACAAGCATGTTTAACTTCAATCATTGATCATGCATGCCATATTGACATTATACTTATCCATTACTTATGATTATGCATTTTGATTATGTTGGCTTATGTCTTGTTGCATTTCATCCTACATACTTAGTACATTCAAATATACTAACGCATACTCTATGCCTACATGATATTACCATGTAGGGACTGGAGTACTTCTTAATCATCCTCCACGTGGCTAGTTCGGTGCTTTGGATATAAGCCTTTGTGAGTCCTCAGGTCCGAGGACACTATCTTTACCACTCTTTCTATGTTGGGATTTCTTCATGTGGAGCACTTGTAATTATGAGGGTGAACTCGGGAGTGTCTTGGCCCCTGCTCCAATCTATGTTAGAGATGTTGTTGGATAATTAATGTATTTATGCTATAAGGTTGACTCTTGAATGTTTTATGATTATCGAAGACTTTCGTTAGTCCCATTTTTCCTATTCATATCTCTTGTTGTTGTTATTTTGTTTCGCGACCACGGATGCGTGATTGATATGCTAAGAGGCTTATTTGGGGTTCCTTCAGGTTCCCCATTCGTTGTTGTATGTCTAAGCCCTAAGCTTGGGTCGCGAAAAACTTGGTATTACAGCACTAGGTTGTTAATGGTCCTTGGAATCCAACACACCGTGTCGATTAGAGTTTTATTCATGGTTATGAAGCGCTCCACAACTATGAATGAGAGGCTATGAGGCGTTTTAGAAAATATTTCACTTCTTCATAATCTATATCATGCTTTAGATGTAAATGTAAGGCTTTATCGCCTAACGAATGCTCTTTGTTATTCTAGATCATGCCGATTCCAAGAGGAAGACTAAGGAGAGCTTGTACACTTGAGGAGCAACCGGCTCCTCCTGCTCCTCAAGGTGGAGGGGTAGCCAAATATGAGTTCTGGGATGCTATTACAATGTTGGCTTGTGCTATGACCAACCAAATTCACCAAGGTGTCCAAGCCCCTCATGCTCCCACTCCGGCTTCTAGGGTGAGAGATTTCACTAGAATGAACCCACCGGTGTTCCATGGATCCAAGATAGATGAGGATCCCCAAGAGTTCATCGATGAGGTGTACAAAGTGCTATCTATTATGTGGGTCAATTTGGAGGAGAAAGTGGAGTTAGTGGCCTACCAACTTTAAGGGGTGGCTCAAATTTAGTTTACACAATGGAAGTCGATGAGGAGGGATGATGATGCTATTCCTTATGAGGAGTTCAAGGTTGTATTCCTCAATCGGTTCTTTCCTATCGAATTAACAGAGGCTAAAATGATGGAGTTAAGAACCTTAAACAAGGTTCCATGAGTGTGAGGGAGTATGCCCTCATGTTCAAACAACTCCCCAAGTATGTCGCATGATTGGTGGCCGAGCCTAGATCAAGGATGAACAAATTTGTATCGGGTATGTCCAACTTGGTTAATGAGGTGTGTCATACTGCCATGCTAATAGGTGTTATGGATTCGTCCAGCCTCATGACATATGCCAAACACCTAGAGGGGGAAAAGCTTAGAAAGAGAAGAATTGGTGATTCCAAGAGGGATCATTTTGAAGGTGGATTACAAGGTTCCAAGGGTGGCCAGTTTCCTCAAGGCCACAAGTCCCATGGCCAAGGGCCTTCCAATACACCTAATAGAAGGTTTGCTAATGACAACCAAAGATTCCAAGGTGCTGGTGGTGTGGTGCCCAACCCTCTGTGCCAAAGGTGTGGTAGGAACCATAGTGGCCTATGTTTGGGGAACCCGAGGGGACCCCAAACAATCCTCTTTACATATCATTACACATCCTTGGTTGCGGAAGCATTAAACAACACTAATAAGAGTAGAAATAAGGGGAAAAGGGGCTAAGGGAAAGCCTTTCATGACATAAGCCATCACTAAATCAAGAGAGTCAAGGCTCATAACATAATTGCGTAACTTATCCAACAACACCTCTACTACATAGATAAGAGAGGAGGCCAAGACAAGCAACTGGTCTCACCCTCATATTCAATACATACATAAAAGAAAGATAGTCTTAGTACATAGCATGAGATTATAGACATTGTCCCCAGAATCGAAGACTCGCCAACGAGCTTGAGAGAGCTCGTACTAGCCACGTGAAGGAAGATGATCAAGTGGGGATCGGGTTCCTACATGGTGACATCATGTAGGCATAGAGTATGAGTTAGTATGTTTGAATGTACTAAGCATGTAGGATGAAATGCAACAAGAGATAGGCTACATGGTCAAAATGCATAATGATAAGCAATAGATAGCATAATAAAAATATGACATTTATGATCAATGCTTAAGTAAATAATGCTTAGATAAAACATAATACATGTTCAAGAAGAGAACATCATTATAGAATTCATAGTTCATTGAGGTAAAAACCCCTCAATTGGTTGGTGGATCATTGCATCCCACCACCCACGGTGATCGAGGTACCAACCCCTCAACCCAGTTATCAAGGTACAAACCCCTTGATTGGTTGGTGGATCATTGCATCCCACCACCTATGGTGATTGAGGTACCAATCCCTTAACCCGATTATCAAGGTAAAAACTCCTCGACATGGATATCAAGGTATAAACCCCTCAACATGGTTACCCGAGCTCACAACCCCACGAGTAAGGCATAGTAAATTTCCAACACAATATAGGAGAATATCATATACATACATCCCTTTCATCATCATAAAGTCATTCATCTCATAAGACATGCATTGGACCTTCAATTCCTCAAGAAATCATAACCGGACATTTTATCAAACAATTGGTGGGTATGTAGTGTTAGTGTAAAACCAAGAAATTTAGAGATGGAATCATGCAAGAAAATTCAATATAAAACTGTCCATCAATACTTGGTAACACACTGAACCAATATACATCAAAACCCTTCATCAAATCCCACAATGGATCTTAGATTCATAGCTCTAAACATTCTAAAACAGTCACAATTTCATGAAAACCCAACAAAGTTCATAGTATAATTCATAATAAGTAAGAGCCATAAGTAAATCAACTTGCAATCATGCAATTTAGGTAAAACGGAAGCTTGGGTTTCATGGGTGAAAGAAACTCATGAATGAAACCCACATAACTTGACTTCGAAGAATTTCTTGAAGGAGGTTTGAATGGAGGCTTGAAGCTTAGATGAATTCCTTAAATTCCGGAAGAAATTTGGACACTTGAATTTTAGAGAAATATTATTCTAAGTGTATTGGGGTGAAATGACCCCAAAAAGTGCCTGAAAATGTGCCTCGGAATGATTGGAATTTTAAATTTAATATATCTCAGAATCTGTGCACGGTATAAAAATCCAACTTCATGTTCTTATTCGGGGCTGAAAATTAGGGGGAAAAGCGTCTATCCCCGACTTAAGAGCAAATGATTAGCAATTTCAGTTTAGATAATTTTTCTTATCCAGAATTGATCCGCGACAGCACCGCGATGCACAGTTGTCGTAGACATGTGTTAATATGACCTCCGTGATAGGTCCGCTCCGTGAAACAAACACGGACCTATGTATTTGGTTGCAAGTGATTTCTATCTCGGTCCAAGGCTTTTGGGTCTTGGGCCTAAGTGTTCCCAACCATGTTTTTACCTATACTTAGCCTTATTTCACCTTCTTATCATCCTAAACATTCCCCAATACTCACTAAAATACTTAGCCATATTTTCACTCACAAATTCAAGTCCCAAACCCTCATCGTAAGCTAAGGTTTTCCTTCAAGGTTCTTCTTCAAGATTCAAGTCTCCATCTCCAATCATCACCAAGTTCATCTCCAAGCTAAAATATGTGGGTTTCTTTCATGGGTTTCTTTCACCCATAATGCCCAAGCCTCCTTTTACTCAAATTACATGATTTAAAGTTGATTTATAAATGGGTCTTACTTATTATGAAATTCACTGCACACTATATTGAAGCTTTATGAAATTGTGACTGTTCTGCTATGTTTTGAACTATAAATCTTTGATATATTGTAAGATTTGAGGAGGGTTTTTGATGTATTTTGCTTGAGGGTGTTGCAAAGGCTTGAGTGATGATTTTACAAAGGATGTTCTTGCATGATTTCATCTCTATATTTCATAGTTTTATACTAGCATTAAACACCCTCTAAGCGTTCGACAAAATGTTCGGTTATAGTTTCTTAAGGAATTGAAGGTCCAAAGCATGAGATATGATATGATTGTCGATGTGATGATTAAATGAGCTTATGTATATGATAAATTCTATATAAAGTGTTGCAATAGACCATGCCCAATCCGGGGGACTACAAATCCGGATAACCTAGATAGGGGTCTGTACTCATCAACCTAGTGGGGTTTGTACCTCACCACCTAGGTGATGAGGCGGCATCATCACCAACCTAGTGAGAGCTTTGTACCTCACCACCTAAGTGATGGGGCAGCATCATCACCAACCTACCAAGGGCTTTGTACTCTGGAAATCTAGCTTTGTCTCTTCTACACATATGATTCGTATATGAGTATGAGCTACTTAAGCATGTATAACTTATGCATTGATCATACATGCCATATTGTTACATTATTCCTATTGCCTATTGTTACGCATTTTGACTATGATGCCTAATTCTTATTGCATTGGATCCTACATACTTAGTATATTCAAACGTATTACAAGGTTTTGATTGATAGTTTTACAAAGGATTTTCTGGCATGATTTCATCTCTATATTTCATAGTTTTACACTAGCATTACACACTCTTTAAGTGTTTGATAAAATGTCCGGTTATGGTTTTATGAGGAATTAAAGGTCCAAAGCATGAGATATGATATGATTGACCAAATGATGATGAAATGATCTTATGTATATGATAAATTCTACATAAAGTGTTTCATTAGACCATGCCCATTCCAGGGGGACTACAAACCCGGATGACCTAGACGGGGGTTTGTACTCATCAACGTAGTGAAGGGTTTGTACTTCTTCACCTAGTGATGGGGCGACATCATTACTAACCTAGATAGGGGTTTGTACTCATCAACCTAGTGAAGGGTTTGTACTTTTGTACCAGAGTGACAGGGCAGCAGCATCACCAACCTAGTGAGGGGTTTGTACCTCACCACCTAAGTGATAGGGCGATATCATCACTAACCTACCGAGGGGTTTGTGCCTTGGAAATCTCGCTTGGTCTCTTCTACACATATGATACCCTATATGAGCATGAGCTCTTAAGCATGTTTTACTTATGCATTGATCATACATGCCATATTGTTATATTATGTCTATTATCCATTGTTACGCATATTGAGTATGATGCCTACTTCTTGTTGCATTGCATCCTACAAACTTAGTACATTCAAATGTACTAAGGCATACTCTTGCCTACATGATATCACCATGTAGGAACTGGTGCTCAAGTTGATCATCGTCCTCCTCCATGTGGCTAGTTCGATAACACTCAAGCTTATGGTGAGTCCTCCACTTCGGGGACCTTAGTCTATGATGCTCTTATTATGTTTTGAGACATTCTTCTTTATTGTCTATTTTGACTTTGAGGGTGACCCTGGTTGCTTTGTCTTGGCCTCCGCTCTTATCTATGTATTAGAGGTGTTTGTTGGACATGTTACGCATGCTAAGAGCCTTAACACTATTATTCTTGATCTCTATGATATGAAAGCATTTTCCCTTAGCCCCAGTTGCCCCACTTATTTATCTCATGATGCTTGTTTTTATTGCTTCTGCGACCAAGGATGTGTAATGATGTTCTAAGAGGCTTGCTTGGGGTCCATTTGGGTTCCCCTTGCGCCGTGTCACGTCTACGCCCTAGGCTTGGGTAATGATATTGGGAAATGTCTTGAATGATATGAAGGTGAAATATGGCTAAGTATAGGTATTTTACATGTATGGGAAGGCTTAGGCCCGAGACCAAAAGGCCTTGGACTGGACGATAAAAACTAGCAAAAAAAGATATACACTTGGCGTCCCTGGCATGTCGCGCCTGAGGCGTGCCTACTCACTGGAAATTTCGTTGTTGCAAAATTCAAATTTTGCTATGGTTGCTATTAAATAGGGGTTAGACCCCATTTCCCACTCAATTTTTTCCCCTTCACAAAAATACGAAGTTGAATTTTTGATATCACACACTAATTTTGATATATATGGAAATACGATTTCGGGCACTTCCAAGGTAAATTTTCGGGCAATTTTTTTGGGGTCGTTTCAGTATCTCTCCATTGGGAACATTCGTCCCTAAATGTCAAAGAGACATATATGTGAGTCATAAACATGACAATTTCAGCCTTCCTAAGGATGCAACAGTGCACTTTAACATCATTTCAAAAAAAATCTCACATAAGTGTAAAATCATCATGAACTTGTCAATTTTAACATGAATATATGCAATGACATGTGGGCTGAACTTAAGACTTGAGATCATATAGAGGATTTAGAATTAGTACCTTAGGCTTGAGTAGAATAGAAGATATAAGGATATCACTTTTACATGTCCGCTTTGGCCTCCCAAGTAGCACTTTCAACTTGTTGATTCCTCCAAGGGACCTTAACGAAAGCCACATCCTTGTTCCTCAACCTCTTCACTTGTCTATCCAAAATCTGAACCAAAACCTCTTCATAATTAAAATTGTCTTCAAAAACACCCACGACATCAAGAGGCACAATAGCATTAGGGTCTCCCACACATTTCCTCAACATGGATAAATGAAAGACCAGATGAACCAAATCCATCTCACTAGGTAATTCCAATTCATAAGCTACCTTGACAATCCTCCTTATTACCCTATAAAGACCCACATATCTTGGACTCAACTTTCCCTTCTTACCAAAATGTACCACACCCTTCATAGGTGACACCTTCAGATAAACCCAATCACCAACTTTGAATTCAAGATCCCTTCTCCTCACATTGGTATTGGACTTTGGCGACTTTGGGCCATCTTCAACCATTCCCTAATCGTCCTAACCTTTTCAAGAGCCTCCATAACCAGATTTAGTCTCAACAAAGCCACCTCTCCAACCTCAAACCACCCAAACCGGTGACCTACAATGTCTACTATAGAGAGCCTAAAAAGGGGCCATACTAATGCTAGAATGATAGCTATTATTATAGGCAAACTCAATCAATGGAAGATGATCATCCCAACTACCCTTAAGTTCCAATACAAAGCCCTAAGCATATCCTCAAGTATTTGGATAGTTCTTTCAGCTTGGCCATCCGTTTGAGTGTGAAAGGTCGTACTAAGTGTAAATCTTGTACCAACACCCCTTTGAAAGGACCTACAAAAATGTGAAGTAAATTGAGCACCACGATCCGATATAATGGACAAAGGAACCCCACATTACCTCACCAAGTCATGAATGTACTACCTAGCATAATCTTCAACCCTATATAAGGTCTTAACCAGTAGAAAGTGAGTCGATTTCTTTATCCTGTCAACCACAACACAAATGGAATCAAAACCCTTCCTAGTCTTAGGCAACCCAACCACAAAATCTATATTAATCTCCTCCCACTTCCAAGTAGGAATCTCTATGTATTGTGCTAGGCCACCCGGCCTTTGGTTCTCGGCTTTGAGTTGTTTGCAACTATGACAATCGGATACAAATTTGGCAATGTCCCTCTTCATACCTCCGCACCAATACACCGCTCTCAAAGCTCTATACATCTTAGTAGAACCGAGGTGAATAGAATAGGAAGAACCATGAGCCTCATCAAGAATTTTTTCTCTCAAGCCATCAACACAAGGAACACATAACCTACCTTGGTATCTAAGGGCACCATCTCCCCCTTGGGACAAAACCTCTAACTTACCACCCTTTACCAATGCCTTCAATTCCAACAAAGTGGGGTCAAGATCTTCCTTAGCTTTTTCACCTCCTCAACCAATGAAGATTTTGAACTATCATCAACAACAACACCAACTCATCAACCTCTTCCAACCCAACTTCCAATCTAACCAACCGATGGACCTCCCTAGCCACCGCTTTGCTACTATCATCAACATGTACTAGGCTACCATGGATACCCTACTCAAATTATCGGCCACCATATTAGCCTTACTGGGATGATAATGCACACTTATTTCATAGTCCTTACGAAGTTCTAACCACCTTCTTTGTCTCAAGTTGAGATCTTTTAGAGTGAATACATATTGCAGACTCTTATAGTCGGTGAACATATCAACATGCACCCCATACAAATAGTGATACCAAATTTTCAAAGCAAAGACCACGGCGGTTAATTCAAGATCATGGGTAGGATAACTATTTTCATGCACTTTGAGTTTCCTAGAAGCATAGGCTATCACCTTACGAGTTTGCATCAATATACAACCCAAACAAACCCTTGAAGTATCACAATACACAACAAACCTTCTAGCCCTTCCAGTAGTGACAATATTAGGGGGAACACAAGCTTATCTTTCGATGTTTGAAAACACTTTTCAAACTCATTGGTCCACATAAATTTGGCTTTCTTTTGAGTCAACTTGATCATAGGAGAAGCAATAGAAGAGAACCCATTCGAAAACCTCCGGTAATAACCTGCTAAGCCCAAGAAGCTTCTAATATCCGATGGGGTCAATGGTGTAGGCCAATTTCTAATCACACCCATCTTTTTAGGATCCACCTTAATACCATCCCCCAACACCACATGACCTAGAATGGCAACCTCTTTTAACCAAAATTCACATTTTTCATACTTGGCATACAACTTTTCTTCCCTCAATCATTGTATCACTACCCTCAAATGACCCATATGCTCCTCCTCACTATATGAATAGATCAAAATATCATCAATGAAGTGTAACACCCCACATCTTAGGTGTACAAGTTTTATGCAAATGAAACATAATATGTCTTGGTAAAATTAGCACAAATTTTTAAAAGTGGCATACGTGACACAAATTCTTTTAAAATTAGCGCCAAATTTCATATATGACACAAATGCTTTTCAAAAATTGATTTGAGATTAGGTTATCACCAAGTGAGGTGAGGGAGAAAGATATACACAAGATAGCTTTCAGGACATGCTATGGTCACTTTGAATTTCTTGTTATGTTATTTGAGCTACCAAATGTACCAACAGTTTTTATGGATCTGATGAATAGGATATTTGGCCCTTAAGGAGTTGTATATGTAGGAGGGTCATTTACATTTGTTAAGCATCCAGAGTACATCAAGCAAAGCATACAAAAACATAGATATCATCAAGCAAAGCATTGTATAGCTTTCAAATTCTCTAATAAAGAGTTCTTTCTTTGTTACTCCAGATATTCAAGTTCCTTCATAGTCTTTTGCTTAGTCTTTCAAAGTTCTTCTAAGTATTAGAGTCAGGCTGACTAGTGACTTGAGCGTTGAAAGTATGCTAGGCTGCACGGTTCGTTGGAATTACGACCAAGTCCATGACACAGGTCAGCGACACAAACCTGTGTATTTTGTTGTCAGTGATTTCTATATTATCCAATGCTCACACAAACACTTAGTCATATTTACTCTCCCAAATTCAAGTCCCAAACCCTCATCCCAAGCTAAGGCGCTCCTTCAAGGTTCTTCTTCAAGCTTCAAGTCTCCATCTCCAGTCTTCACCAAGTTCATCTCCATGTTAAGGTATGTGGGTTTCTTTTATAGGTTCCTTTCCCCATGATACCCAAGACTCCTTCTACTCAAGTTTCACGATTTAAAATTGATTTACAAATGGGTCTTGATTATTATGAAATTCACTGCACACTATGTTTAAGCTATGTGAAATTGTGACTGTTTTGCTATGTTTTGAGCTATAAATCTTTGATCTACTGTAAAATTTAAGAAGGTATTTTGCTGTATATTGCTTAAGGGTGTTGCAACATGTTGATTATTGGTTTTACAATGGATTTTATTGCATGATTTCATCTCTATATTTCATGGTTTTACACTAGCATTACACACACACTCTAAGTGTCTGATAAAATGTCCAGATGCGGTTTCTTGAGGAGTTGAAGCTCCAAAGAATGATAAATGATATGATTGACTATATGATAATGAAATAAGTTTGTGTATATGATATACACAATACAAAATGTTGCATTAGACCATGCCCAATTCGGGGGCACTAAGAACCCGAAAAACCTAGATGGGGGTTTGTACTCATCAACCTAGGGAAGGGTTTGTACTTCTCCACCTAGGTGATGCGGCGGAACCATCACAAACCTAGACGGGGGTTTGTACTCATCAACCTAGGGAAGGATTTAAACTTCTCCACCTAGGTGATGGGGCGGCATTATCACCAACTTGGTGAGGGGTTTGTACTTCACCACCTAAGTAATGGTGCGGCATCATCACTGACCTACCGAGGGGTTTGTACTTTGGAAATTTAGCTTGGTCTCTTCTACATATATGATATCCTATATGAGCTTGAGTTACTTAAGCATGTTTTACTTATGCATTGATCATACATGCCATATTGTTATATTATGCCTATTGCATATTATTATGCATTTTGATTATGATGCCTAATTCTTGTTCCATTGCATCCTATATACTTAGTACAGTCAAATGTACTAACGCATACCCTATGCCTACATAATATCACCATGTAGGAAATAGTGCCCAAGTTGATCACCCTCCTCCACGTGACTAGTTTGACACTACTCAAGCTAGTTGGTGAGTCCTCCACTTCGGACACCTTAGTATATGTTGCTCTTACTATGTATTGAGACATTCTTCTTTATTGTCCATTTTAACTATGTGGGTGAGCCCACTTACTTTGTCTTGGCCCCCGCTCTTATCTATGTATTAGAGGTGTTTGTTGTACATGTTATGTATCTATGCTAAGAGCTTTGACTCCATTGTTCTTGATGTCTATGATATGACGGTGCTTTCTCTTAGCCCCGGCTGTCCCACTTTATTATCTCTTGATGCTTTATTTATTGCTTTCGATACCAAGGATATGTAATGATGTTCGAAGAGGCTTGCTTGGGGTACCTTCGGGTTCCCCTTGCCCCGTGTCACACCTAGGCCCTAGGTTTCGGCCATGAAAAACTTGGTATCATAGAACTAGGTTGATATATCCTCGGAGTCCAACACACCATGTCGATTAGTGTCCTATTCATGGTTGTGAAGTGTGCCATGACTATGAATAGGAGGTTATGAGATGTTTTAGGAAATGATTCTCTTCTTCATGTTCTAAGTCATGCTATAGAGTTATGATAAGTTTTCCCCCTAACTATTATTCTTTGCTATCCTAGATCATGCCAAATACTCAAGGACAAAGGGTCGAAATTCCCGAGGAGCAACCTAACAATGATGAGCTCCGGGTTGCTCTCACTATGCTTGCCCAAGTTGTGGCCAACCAAGTCAATCAAGGGACCTAAGCACCTCATGCTACTACCCCGGAAGCTAGGGAAAGAGACTTCATGAGGATAAGTCCTCCGGTATTCTATGGGTCAAAGGTGGATGAAGATCCACAAGAGTTCATTGATGAGGTCTACAAAATCTTGAATACCATGGGTGTTGGGCCAAATGAAAAGGCAGAGTTGGCGGCCAACCAACTCAAAGAGGTAGCCCAAACATGGTATGGTCAATGGAAGGGTGAAAAGGGAATTGTTAATGTGGTGCTTTGGGAGGAGTTCAAATTGGCTTTCCTTAATCGATTTTTCCCTCTTGAGCTTAGCTAAGCTAAGTTGGTAGAGTTCATGAACTTGAAACAAGGTGTTATGAGTGTGAGCGAGTATGCCCTCAGGTTTAATCAACTTTCAAAGTATGCTCCTCATTTGGTGGTCGATCCTATATCTAGGATGAACAAGTTTGTGATGGGGTTCTCCGACTTGGTAAGTGAAGAATGCCAGTCCATCATGCTAATTAGTGGCATGGACTTGTCTCGGTTGATGACCTATGCCAAGCAAATGGAGGAGGAGAAATTAAGAAAACGAAGGGGGCATGAGGCCAAGAGGGCCCGTCTTGGGGGTAAGTTCCAAAGGGATGGTTGGTTCCCTCAAGGCCAAGGGTCTGATCATGCTACTAATAGGGGGTTTGCCAATGACCTCCCTAGGCCTCAAGGTGTTGGTGTTGTGGCTCCTATTGATGTGTGTTGTACATGTGAGAAGAGTCATAGAGGCCCGTGTTTGAAGGGTTCTAATGCTTGCTTCGATTGTGAGGAGCTTGGTCACAAAAGGGTAGGTTAAAGGTTTGAAAATCTTGCCAATCATCCTCCAAGAAATCACGGCAAGGGTCGGGATGCAAACGCAATTCCATTGGCAGAGGTGGTCCTCAAGGTGGTGCCCCAAGGCATAATCTATTTTATGCTCTACATAGGAGGCAAGGGGATGGTGAGGTCCCAGACGTTGTTACCGGTATGTTGAAAATCTTTGACTTTGATGTGTATGCTTTGATTTATCGGGGTGCCACTCTCTCCTTTGTTACCCCTTTTATTGCTAAAAGTTCCATGTTGAGTCTGAGTTGTTACATGAATCATATGAAATGTCTACTCCTATCAGTGCCTCTATTATTACTAGGAAAGTTTATAGGAGTTGTCCTATTAGTATTTTGCAGAATGTGTTGCCTTGTGTTTTTGTTGAATTAGACATGGTTGATTTTAATGTGATTCTTGGGATGGATTGGTTGCATGCCTTCTATGCTTCTATTGATTGTAGAACCCGTAGGGTGAAGTTTCAATTTCTTAATGACCCATCCTTAAGTAGGAAAATCAAGATGTGGTGGTCAAGGGTAGATTCATTTAATGAATTAAAGCCCGTAAGTTGATCTCTAAGGGGTGTCTTTATCATCTTGTGAGGGTTAAAGATGTGGAGTCTAAAGTCACTTCTATACAGTCGATTCCGATTGTAAATGAGTTTTTTGATGTCTTCCCAAATATCCTTCTTTGTGTTCCTCCCAAAAGGGAAATAGATTTTGGTATAGAGCTTCTCCGCGACACTCAACCTATCTCCATTCCCCCTTACCGTATGTCCCCCTTGGAGTTGAAGGAGTTAAAAGAGCAATTGAATGATTTGTTGGAAAAGAGATTTATTTGACCTAATCAATCACACTTGGGGTGCTCTGTCATTGTTTTTTAAGAAGAAGGATGGGTCCCTTAGAATGTGTATTGACTACCGGTAACTCAATAGGGTCACCATCAAGAACAGGTATCCTCTTCCAAGGATTGATGGCTTATTTGACCAATTGCAAGGGGCTAGCTTCTTCTCTAAGATTGATCTTCGGTCTGGGTATCATCAAGTGAGGGTGAGAGAGTGTGATATTCCGAAGACGGACTTCCGGACTAGATATGGCCATTATGAGTTTGTTGTGATGTCGTTTGGGTTGACCAATACACTGGCCATCTTCATGGACCTAATGCATAGGGACTTAAAACCTTATCGTAATTACTTTGTTGTGGTCTTTATTGATGATATTTTGATCTATTCACATAGTAGGGTGGAACATATGGGGCATTTGAGGGCTGTGTTGCAAAGATTGAGGGAGGAGAAATTGTATGTCAAATATGTCAAGTGTGAATTTTGGTTGAAGGAGGTTTCATTCTTATGTCATGTGGCGTCGGGGATGGTATAAAAGTGGATCCTAAGAAAGTAGATGTGTTTAGAAATTGGCATAGACTATTGACCCCGTCGGATATTAGGAGCTTCTTAGGCTAAGCGGGTTATTATAGAAGGTTTGTAAATGGGTTCTCCTCCATTGCTTCCCCTATGAGAAAGTTGACTCAAAAGAAGGTTAAGTTTGTGTGGATCGATGAATGTGAGAGGAACTTCCAAACATTGAAAGAAAGCTTATGTCTGCTCCTATATTGTCACTACCGGACGGGTTTGAGGGATTTGTGGAAATTTGTGATGCTTCCTGGGTTGGTTTGGGTTATGTGTTGATGTAAAATGATAAGGTCATAGCTTATGCTTCTAGACAACTCAAGGTACATGAAAGGAACTACCCTACTCATGCTCTAGAGTTACCCGCCATTGTACTTGCATTAAAAATTTGGTGTTACTACTTGTATGGGGTGCATGTGGATGTGTTCACCGATCATAAGAGCCTCCAATATGTCTTCATACAAAAACATCTCAACTTGAGGCAAAGGAGATGGTTATGTCACACCCTAAGTCCCATTAGGGCGGACTGGCACCCGTTGCCGATAAGGCCCGGGAGAACCAACCTATACTACACGTTTACTATGCTTGTCACA
>JAPFFP010061615.1:0-26748 GCA_026153255.1 Solanum medicagineum | reverse complement strand
TCTTGTGGAATTGAAGGTCCAAAGCATGAGATATGATATGATTGATGTTATGATGATGAAATGAGCTTATGTACATGATAAGTTCTATATAAAGTGTTGCATTAAACCATGCCCAATCCGGGGGTTCTAAGAACCCGTATAGCCGAGATGGGGGTTTGTATCCATTAATCGAGGGAAGGGTTAGTACTTATCCACCTAGTGATGGGGCGCCATCATCACTAACCGAGTTAGGGGTTTGTACTCATCAAACGAGTGAAGGTTAGTACTTCACTACCTAGGTAATGAGGCAGCATTATCACCTACCGAGTTGGGGGTTTGTACTCATCAACTGAGTGAAATGTTAGTAGTTCACCACCTAAATGATGGGGCGGCATCATCACTAACCCCTAGGTGTTTGTACCGTGGAAATCTAATTTGGTCTATTTTACACATACGATATCTTATATGAGTGAGAGTTTCTTAAGTATGTTTCACTTTAGCATTGGTCATACATGCCATATTGTCATATTATGTCTATTACCTATTGTTATGCATTTTGGATTATGATGCTTATTTCTTGTTGCATTACATCCTACATACTTAGTACATTCAACGTACTAACGCATACTCTTGCTTACATGATATCACCATGTAGGAATTGGAGCCCAAGTTGATCATCCTCCTCCTCCACGTGGCTAGTTCAGTGCTACTCAAGCTAGTTGGGGAGTCCTCCATTTCGGGGACCTTGGTCTATGTTTTTCCTTGTTTTGTATTGACACAGTCTACTTCATGTTCTATTTTGACTATGAGGATGAGCCCGATTACCTTGTCTTGGCCCCCGCTCTTATCTATGTATTTAGAGGTGTTTGCTGGACACGTTATCTATCTATGATATGAGCTTTAATTATTTGTCTCTTGATGTTGATGTTTTGCAAGCTATCCCTTAGTTTTGCCCCTTATTCTTATTTTATAATGTTTTACACTGCTTTCGTGACCAAGGATGTGTGATGATATGTTGCGAGGCTTGTTTGGGGTCCCTTCGGGTTCCCTATTGGCCGTGTAACGTCTAGGCCCTAGGCTTGGGTTGTGAGAGGGGGTTTGTAATTTGCAGACAATAAACCTAAACAGTGAGAAGAGTAACTAGGATATTGTGTTCCCCATGATTCCCTAACTTTTTATTACCAGATAATTGTAATCTTTTCTGGTGTGTTGCATGCAGAATGGTAAGTTATTTTTAGCAAACCCTTTGATCCAAAAGATTTGCTCCATCCCCACAGTGTGACATCACTAACCCTTACCTATTGTCCTAGTACAACCTCCTCTTGATCAAGTTTGGTTGTTTAGACGAGAAGAAATCAATTGAATCCTTTTACTTAATCTCTTTTCCCATTTATTACTACCTTGATCCCATCAGTAACAACTTGGCGAGCTCTAACATTGGCCACCATTAAAAAGAAATCAATGAGGAGAATTAATTAATACATGTATGGACACTTTCCAAGAATTACGAATTATCCTATTTTACCTTGTTAGATCTTCATGGTTTCCATAACCCTACTTGTGGATTTAGCTATGCGTAATCATTGTAGATGAAAGAATCATGATATGAAATAACATAACTGAGCACTTACAAAGATGAAATTAAGAACAAGAAATCCCAAACTCTTCACAAGAAATAACAAAGTATGACTAAAATAACAAAGTTGTGGTCCAAGTGTTTCTAAGCACTTATCTCTATGTTTCTGGTCATTCTCCTTCGCTCCCTCTTGAAAATAAACTACAAAACCTATTTATTGCGACTAAAATACAAGTCCAAAATAAATAGGAAAATAGAATTCGGCAGGAAATATGGGCAGGGTTACAAGCTGTACTAAGTTTTATGGCCCGTACCGAGACCTTCTGATCTTCACTCTTCAAAACTGGGTTGCACTTCTACGAGTCCTTTCTACTGGTCATATTTAGATTTATAGCCCATGTAGGATTTCATCTGATGACTTTCCAGAAAAACCCATATTTTAATCCTCAGGGTACGAAATCGCATTCACGACTCGTAAAAATTTTCACTGCTTGTCTTACAGTTCGTAGTTGCATCTTTAGAAAATCGTCCCTTCACTGGATCTCAACTACGAACCACTCTACGGCTTGTGGATTGTTCCATGTCCCCAAAAGGACTTTGTACATCAGCAAAAAGGCAACAACTACAACACTTAACCCAAAATCATACCAAATCATGTAATCCCAAAAAGCAAACATAAAAACACATCAAACCCACTAACATTGCTTTGGAGAACACAAAAAATTCCAAGTTTTAAGTATCAAAAGTTTTGTATTTTTGTATCACATCAACTCCCTCAACTTAAAATTATTGCTTGTCCTTAAATGATGGACTCAATCTACAGAGGTAGACAGTAACACACAAACCTTGATCTAATGGCACATATCACCTCAAAATCAAACACAGATACCCACATCACTCATCAATGCATATCAGATAGCTATCAAACAAACCAATGCAAATGAATACATGTGAAAGTGCAACTATGACAAGTAGGGTAACCACAAATAAGCAACCATCACGGAATTAGTCTAAAATCAACAGTGCAATGCATGTGCCTTCACAAAAAGAAGTCTCATATCCCATTCATGATAGTATTTTTAGATTCAATGTTTAGGACTAAACAAAATCACTCGCTCTAGAAACAAATATTCAAATACCTTGCTCAATAGCATATGCTTGCCCATATACTCATAATTATGACCTTCAACTACTTGGACTAGGATCAATATATGACTTTCTTGGCTTGTAATGTAGGCTAGGGGGCTTTAATATGATGTTTTGGGAATATAGTGACTACTGGCCCTCCTTGAGATTGTGTTATTCTACACTTTTGACCTTACCAACAATTTCATTTTTTGACTCATTCTCCCTTTCTCCTATTTCAAGCTTTTCTGGGCGGCTTACACTCATTTAGATTATCGCCTTCTATTTTTAGATTTTTTTCTTTTTAGCTCATTCTTTAGGCATCTTATTCATTTTTCTTGCACCCATAGCACATTTTTAACCCTTATTCCTCTATCACTAGCTTTGGCCCTATTTTTATGATTACCCTTACACCACCCACACTCACCTTAGGCTTGTGACCTGAGTCAAGATGCACAATATCCAATCTATGAACCAGTCCAACTTTTGGTTGCAACCCTCAAATGTCACCCAAGTTACACCTCCTTTTTAGAGGATAAAGTGGTCGCTGTCAGGAAATAAAACTTAACAAAGGTTAGGGTCGAACACACAAGTAATATATAGACTCAAGAGAATTTAATTATCACAATTTGAGTAGTTAACCAACTTACTTCCCGGAGGAGTGGTTGCAATGATCAATGAAAAAGAAAACTAAACTCACGCAAGAGAGAAATCAATATGGAGAGAAACTAGGGTATTGTTTTCCCTATGATTCCCCAAGTAAGTATCACCAATAACCTAATTCTTTTCTAGTGTGTAGAATGAAGGATGGTAAGTTATGTTCACCAAGACTTTTGGTCAAAGGTGAGAGGTGAATTTCACTATGTGACTTAGCCCATCTCCATAGTGTGCATTACTAACCCTTACCCATTAGTCCAAGTACAACCTCCCCTTGTCCCACTTTGGTTGAATAGACGAGAACAAATAAATCGAATCTTGTTAACTTATCTCTTTTCCTATTCATTACTACCTTGGTGCAGTCAGTAACACTAGGTGGGTTCTAGAGTCGGAAAGTATCAAAAACCATTCAAAATGAAGAGAGTCCATTAATACATTCATACGCACCTTCCAAGAATTATGAATCATCATGTTTTACTTTGTTAGTTCTTCATGTTTCCTACAACCCTAGTTGTGGATTTAACTACTCATGCTTTGTGTAGATGCAAGAATTATAGATTGAGAAATCATAACTTTACACTTTCACATAGAATTAAAAACAATCAAATCCAACTTCAATAAGAATCAAAAGCTTAAAGATGAAATTTAAAACGTGTTCTCAAAGACTCTCCAATGTGATCTAACAATTTTCTCTCTCTAATTACTGAGTTCTCTAAATACTAGGCAAAACCTTCTGAAAAATAACCTAAAAAACCTAATCATAATAAGTAAAATACAAGTTCTTACCAAAATAGGAGAATCAGTCGGCACACCATATGGAAGGGGTTAACGGGCCGTATTGCATTCTATTTTTGCAAATCCAACTTCAATAAGAATCAAAAGCTTAAAGATGAAATTCAAACACGTGTTCTCAAAGACTCTCCAATGTGATCCAACAATTTTCTCTCTCTAATTACTGAGTTCTCTGAGTACTAGGCGAAAGCTTCTGAAAATAACCTAAAAAACCTAATCATAATAAGTAAAATACAAGTTCTAAACAGAATAGGAGAATCAGTCGGCACACCATATGGAAGGGGTTTACAGGCTGTATTGCATTCCATAACTCTACTTCTAAAATTTTTTGACTTCAACCCTACAACACCCCTTGGTGACTGTAAAATGGTTTACAACCCGTAAAGGGAGTTTAATCTGATAAACTACAGAAAGTCCCAATCTCTAATCCTGAGAGCACAAACCATCTTCTATGACTCGTAACACCTTCTACAGATTGTCTGCATATTCTTCGAATCAAGTTCAGAAAATCGCCCCTCACTGGAATCATTTAGGAAACCACCCTACCATCCGTAGAATGATCTACAGCCCATAAAAGGTCCCGTATAATAGCAAAAACTAGCAACTTCTGCACTTTTTTCCCAATGTCAAGGCCAACCCTGCAAATATAAACAGAAAAACACATAAAACCAACTAACATCGCATTGAGAACACACAAAATTCCAAGTTTTAAGCATCAAAAGTGTTGTATTTTGGCAGCACATCAAAACAATCAACTTAAAATTATTGCTTCTCCTCAAGCGACAGACTCAATTTATATAGATAATATAGTAACACATAGACCTCAATCATATGGCATACATCACATAAATCACAAACTCAGATACCCACACCAACTTTTCAAAATAGGATCAGATAGCCATCAAGCAAACTACTACAGACTGATGCATGTGACAACAAAACTATGACAAGTTAGGTACTATAAACAATGCACAATCACTGAACAAATCTTGTGCTAACAATGCAATGCAAGTGCCTTCTAAGAAAGATGTCTCATATGTGACACACATTGATGTTTTCATGCATAATCTTAGGACAATGCAAAATCACTCGCACTCACAAGAGTCATTCATACATCAGGCCTAATACACTAGGCTTGCCCCTATACTCATGATTAAGAGCTTCAGCTAACTAGGCTAGTGTCACTTTAGGAATTTAAAGGCTTGTAATGTAGGCTCAGGGAGCTTTGGTGTGGTATTTTCGGAGCATAGTGACTAAAGGCCCCCCTTGACACTGTGTTTTTCTACACTTTTGCCCTATCAACTCTGCTATTTTCACCTCATTCTCCCATTTTCCTATTTCAAGCTTTTCTGGCTGCTTTCTTTTCTTCTTTTTTCTTTTTAACTTTTTGCTTTATTTTTACACTTCATTTTTCTTTTTAGCTCACAACTGAGGAACCACTTATTTTTCTTTCATCCAATACTGGATGTTACCTTTTTTTCTTTATATTACTAACTTACCCTCCTTATTTTTATGTTTCACCCTTACAACAACCACCCTCAAGTTAGGCTTTTGGCCTGTGTTGAGGTGCACAATATTCTTCCTCAGAACTAGGGCTACTTTGGTAGCTACCTCAACTTAGGCTTTTTGCCTCAGTCAAGGTGCATAATGTTCAAGGAAGACCAAGGCCAATTTTAGGATTTTACAACCAAGAAGGCTATGTTAATTAGGTATTTTCAAAGAATGGGTGCATGTTATGCTAAAACATTAGGAACAAGGAATGCATCACAGTTTCGGTTGGTCATTTTAGGCTAAGTGGACTATTAAGAACAATGACATAAGATCCTTTCCTAATCCAATTAATCTACAATCTAACTTAGAGTAACAGGGCATGTTCTGAATTAGAGAAAAATATATGAATCTAGCAAATTAAGCTCGCACTCACATGGCACTGCATACATTATCAATAAAAGACTCTCAGATCATACTTTTTATCTCAATTTTCCTCACTTAGCAGAACAAACATTGTCACACACCTAACCATGCATAGTTGCTATCTAACTACTAATCAAAATTTTTTGTGGGTATCATTTTTTCAAACAAAACACAAAAACATGCTATATGCCTAAATCATTAGTACTATATGCTACAAATACTATCTAGACATCCTAAACATTCTGGTTCAACAGGAAGTAAATATCCATGGGAAAAAAGAACACAGCAAGAAAATCCCGGGATAAAAAATTGGGGTAGTTATGGACCCAAGCTACTCAGACTTCACTGAGGCCCATAACTACCCACACCCCATCAAAAAGGATGTGCATTTTCCCCGATGCACAAAATCAAAGCTAAATAAACCATAAAGGGGAAAAAAAACATACCTAGGCGCCTATGCGCTAGTGTCCACCTTGGGTTGCCTCCCAAGCAGCGCCTCATTTATTATCGCATCACGACTTTGATGGCTTGAGTACTATGACTTCCTCAAGATCCCATTCTTCCACCATCTTTATCTCTTCCACGTTTCCAAGGTATATCTTGACTCTTTGGCAATTTAAGTTGAAGGTTCCTCTACTCTATCTCTCCACCTCAATGGCCCCATGATCAAAGGCACGTACTACTCGAAAGAGTCCTATCCTTTAGGATTTGAACTTCCCAGGGAACCACTTCAATCTTGAATTGTAGAGCAACACCAAGTCCCCTGGAGCGAATTGGTAGTTCTTTACGCAGCAGTCATGTTGCAACTTCATTCTTTGTTTATACAAGGCTCAGCTCTCATACGCCTTTAATCAAAACTCATCAAGTTCTTTGAATTGGCTGAGTCTAGGGTTTGCTGCATCATTCTGTTCCAAGTTCAACTTTTTAGTGCCCACATTGCTTTATGCTCAAGTTTAACTAGCAAGTGACATGCTTTCCCAAAGACAAGTTGTTAGGGATACATGCCTATAGGGGTCTTGAATGTTGTCCGGTATGCCCATAGTGTGTCCTCCAGCTTCCGCAACCAATCTGTCTAGTCTGCTTTCATAGTCTTGGATAAAATCTATTCAATTCCCTATTAGACAAATACACTTGACCACTTATCTGAGGATGATAAGGCGTTGCCACCCGATGTTTTACTTCATACTTTTCATGAAGAGCTTTAAAGAGCCTATTGCAGAGGTAAGAACCTCCATCACTGATATTTCCCAAGGGGTGCCAAACCTTGAGAAGATGTTCTTCTTTAGAAAAGATATGACACTTTTGCCCTCATTATTGGCCAAAGCCACGACTTCAACCCACTTTGATACATAATCTACAACAACTAACGTGTTGTTGTTTCTGTGTGAGCTAACAAAAGGTCCCATGAAATCTATCCCCCACAAATCAAATAACTCAATCACCATAATTGGGTTTAGAGGGAGCTCATGTTTGCAGGAAACACCACCTTTTCTTTGGAACCTACAACAAGCTTTGGAATAATCGTGGTCGTCTTGGTGGATGGTGGGCAAATAATACCCACACCATAAGATCTTATGTGCTACCTAAACTCCACTATGATGCCCACCCACCAATGATGAGTGACATGTCTCAAGTATACTTATCATCTCAATCTCAGGAACACAGCGATGAGTAATCCTATCAGCACATATACTGAACAAGTATGGGTCATCCCAAAAGAACTTCCTCACATTAGACATAAACTTTTGAGACTGATGTGTGTTTAGGTCGGATGGCACAATATCACTTACCAAATATTTCACGTAGTCTGCAAACAAAGGTACCAAGTCATGAGATATAGCCAACACTCTCTCATCTCAAAAAGAATCGTTGATCTCCAATCCATCATCAAACTCTATCATTGCCCTATCTTCCAATCTGGAAAGGTGATCTGCGACCTGTTTCTCTGTCCCTTTTCTATTGATGAAATCAAAGCTTCACTCTTGCAAGAGAAGCACCCATCTCATCAACATTGGTTTTACATCTTTCTTACCCACCAAGTATGTAAGTGCCGAGTGGTCTGTATGCACCACCACTTTGGCCCCCAACAGATATGACCTGAACTTTTCATATGCAAAGACCACTACGAGTAACTCTTGCTCAGTGATAGTGTAATTCTTTGAGGCTGTATTTAGGGCTTTGCTAGCATAATATGTAGATTGTAATATCTTCTCTTAGCGCTTTCCCAGCACTACACCTGGAGCAACCCCACTTGCATCACACATGATTTCAAAGGGTTTGGAACAGTGTAGAGCTACAATGATTGGAGTTGAGATCAACCTCTTCTTTAACTCATCGTAGGCTTTGAGGCATGCATCATTCAATACAAACTTAGCATCCTTCTCCAATAATTTACGTGAAAGGTGTACAATTTTAGAGAAATCTTTTATGAACTCCCGATAGAATCCTGCATGCCCCAGCGAACTCTTCACATCCTTGACTGAGACGGGTGGTGGAAGCTTCTTGATCACCTTCACTTTAGCTCTATTGACCTTTATCCCTTTACTAGATATCCTATTAGCCAACGTAATGCCCTCCTTCACCATGAAATGACACTTTCCCCAATTTAGTACTAGATGGCTCTCCTAGCATCTTTGCAACATGTAGATGTTTCAAATAGTCTTCAAATAAGTCTCCAACCATACTAAAGTCATCCATGAAGACTTCAATAGTTTCTTCCACCATGTCAGCAATGATGACATCGTGCATCTCTGGAATGTTCCTGGGACCTTACACAACCCCAGTGGCATCCTCTTTAGTGTGAAAGTGCCATATGGGCATGTAAATGTCATTTTTTCTTGATCCTCTGGAGCAATGATGATCTAATTATAGCCTGAATACCCATAATGGAAGCAAAACCAATCCTTTCTAGCTAGTCGATCCAACATCTGATCCATAAATGACATAGGGAAGTGTTGTTTTTTTGTTGAAGTATTAAGTTTTTTGTATCCATTCATACCCTCCATCCTCTGAATAGTCGTATCAGGATCAACACATTGTTGGTATTTGGTAGCACTATCATACCTTCTTTCATTGAAATGCACTAAACCGGACTCACCCATTCACTATCGATAATCGTGTAGATTACTTCTGCATCAAACTATTTGATGATCTCTTTGCATACAACTTATTGCATAGGAGGGTTTAGGCGCCTTTGATGCTCAATACTTGGCTTGTAGTATTTGACCAGCTAGATTTTGTGTGTGCATACCCCAGGATGGATACCAATGATATTTATAATCGTCCATCCGATAGCCTTTTTTAACTATTTAAGCACTATTACGAGGGCGCTCATTTTCTCCTCATTAAAATCCACTATGATTATTACTTGCAAGGTGTTGTTAGCTCCCATAAATGCATATCTCAGATGTGCTGGAAGGGCCTTTAACTCTAACAGTAGTGGGTCTTGTATGAAGGGCTTTATGTGTATTAACTCTGGATTATTCATCTACCTCTAACTTAGTTTGGAGCCTAGGACTATAAGACACCCCTACAACATTCACTATCTCCTCTTAGTCTGGGATACCATCACTGTTAAAGTTCATTAGCACTGCTTCCAAAGTGTCAACACCCAATGTTACCTCAAGTTGTATTATTGGTTCAGCATCATCAACGACCTTGATAACAGAAACAACTCTCAAATCATTGTCTTTCTTTGCTTGATGACAAATTTTGGACACGACTTCATCTTTCGAAAAACTAATCTTGAGTTGGCCCTTCTCCATATCCACCAAAGTCCGTCTAATGGCTAAGAAGGGCATCCCCAAGATGATAGGGACTTTAAAATCGACTTCACAATCAAGGATCGCAATGTTTACGGGTAATCTAAACTTCTCAACTTTGACCAGCACAACATATAGTATTCCCACAGGCATCTTCACCGTGTGATCTGCCATCAGCAACCGCATACTCATCAGAGTAGGGCATCCTAATCCAAGCTTTTTCTAGACTGCAAGGGGTATCAGATTAATGCTGACAGCTAGATCACATAGTGCCCTTGTGAAATCCACGTCTTCAATGGTGCAGGGTATGGTGAAAGCACCCAGATCTTCTCATTTCTGAATCAAGGACCTAATAACAATAGCACTGCCATGCTGAAGCTCTTAGGAGAGCCCCTGATTCACAGTGCACTTTGTAGTGACCAAGTCCTTCATGTACTTAGCATACCCTAGCATTTTCTCTGATGCCTCAATGAGACGTATCTTAATGGAGAGTTGTTTCAGGATGGAGAGGAAGTGCTTGAATTTGCCTTCCTCCTCTCTCTTTTTGATTCTTTGAGGGAAGGGAAGAGGAGGCCTAGGAATGGCTTCAACTTCTGTAGTACATCAACAGCTTCACTTACCCCATCCTTGTCATGATCATCTCCTAACTCCACATCCTTAGTCGTATCCATCTCCAGTCGAACATCTTCCTCCTCAACTAGCGTGGGAGGATCAAGCTTTTGCCACCCGTAGTAGTAACCGCCATAACTACCCTTTATTTTTTAAATTCTGAACTGTGTTGCTAGGAACTGTATCCCTCTGACATAGATTAAGATGAGTCAACACTTGATCGAACTATTCTTCAAGATGTTTGATAGCCACAGAGTGAGACTTATTTTTCTGATTTATACTAGAAATCTTAGATTTCATGCCCCCCAGAATCTGATCCTGTGTCTAGCTTTCTTCAACAGGAGATCAAACATCTCCTCAATTCTAGAACTATTTGCACCTGTATCATGGTTATGTGGTGGCACATGAGGACAGTTTCTTAAGACTTTTGTGTGACCCCAATCTGCATCTCTCTCTAGACCCCTGTTTCTTTCATAGTAACCTCTGCGGTTACCCTTGTAAGCTCCATCTTTATTGAAGTTCCGAATCATGGCCAACCTGATTCAACTGAGTTGACACCTGACCAAACTGTTGTTCAAGTTGTTTAACAGCCATAGAATGGGACTCTATTTTCTAATTTATGGTTGAAATATCTGATTTCATGCCCCTTAGAGTCTCATCCTGTGTCTCAGCCTTCTTGAATAGGAGATCAAACATCTCCTCAATCTTGGAATTGCCTATACCTGCGTCACGATTATGTGGTGGCACATATGGACCATTTTTGAAGACTTCTCCGCAACCCCAATATGCCTCTAGACCCTTGCTCCTATCATAGTAACCAACGTTATTGTCTCTGAAAGCTATATCTCTACTATAGTTCCAACCTAGATTTCCTTGACCTTAGCACCAATATTTATGATTGGACCATTAGTCATTGTCCGAAACCCCCCATCTGATCATTCAGAAAACATGCATCCTCCTCAAAGTATGGCTCCTCGTGCAAAGGTGCACGTGGAGGTTGATGAACCACTGCGTTCACTTTCTCGTGGTTCGGCTTGAATTACCACGTACACCCTAGTGCAAAGCTAAGCAAGTTGCTGCATAATTTCTTCATTAATTTTGGCTTACTCTGAACGAAGACTGATAGCATATGAACCCTTTGTGGAAGCTCTATCCTATAGCCCCCATGCACGATTTGTCTTGACCACTAGATGCATACGCTCTGCAATCCTTGCAAATGGTAGATCTAGAAACATTCTCCTAATGATAGTGTCAACACAGGCCTGACTGTTCTCATCAAGGGCATGGTACAAGATCTCTACCAAGGCATCATCAACTATCCTGTAGTCATGGAGGCTCCTCAAACATTCAGTAAACCACTCCCATGTAGTGCGTATCGAATCACCAGGAAGTTGCTCAAAAGTTGTTGATCTGGTCCTTCAACTTGAGCTTCTTTTATCTAGGGAAGTACCTCTCACAAAAGGCCTTCTGCAAATCTTCCTAGCTAGTGATTGAACTCCGCAGAAGCTCAGATAGCCATAATGCATCATTTCCCATGAGAGACAATGGGAAGACCGGAAGTCCCACAACATCTAGAAATAGATTCTATGTCCCCATCACACTCTTAGAAACAAATGCCATATTGTGCAAGTGGTTATTCAGATCCTCTAATAGTGAGATCGCAAATAGCCCACGATTCTCAGCATTTGATGTAACACACTTGAAATTGTGAACTTTGTGTCTGTTGGTAGTGGTGGTAACACAATCGCTCCTGTTACTTTAAGAGCCATGGTGTTCAACCTGTACTGATTCCACTGGTAAGCATTGGTATTGAACCCGAGGTTGTAGAATAGCCTCCAAAGGAGGTGGGTTTTCATTCCTATCATCATCATTATTATCCCGGTTCAAGGCTACATTAGCCACGTTGTTAGCATTCTCTTGGGGTCATTCTTCTTGTAGTCCGGTGGATCTCTGTATCAAGTGGTGTTAAGGGATTTCCTTGACTCCAGGTTTGGGCATACACTAATTATATACCCTGTGAAGAAACAAAATAAAAACAAAAGTAAAATAAAGGGAATAAGGGTTAACACTCAAATTACTAGTGAATCTAACTAAGTCTAGCCGTATTCCCGCTCAACAACACCAAAATCTTGATGTCGCACAAGTTACACCTCCATTTTAGAGAATAAAGCACTCGCTATCAAGAAATTAAAACTAACCAAGGTTATTATTGAAGCCATAGGGAATATGTAGACTCAAGACAAATTCAACAATAAGCACTCCGAGTAGTAAACCAACTCAATTCCCCGAAGAGGTGGGTAGGTTTGCAATAATTGATAAGAAAGTACACTAAACTATGATAAGAGACCAATCAATAATAGAGAGAAACTAGGGTATTGTGTTCCCCCTGATTTCCCAACTCAGTATCACTGGATGACCCAATTCTTATCTCGTTTATAGCATGTAGGATAGTAATTTAAGTTCACTACGCCTTTTAGTCAAAGGTGAGAAGTGAATTCACTATGCGACTTGGACCATCTCCATAGTGTGCAATGCTAACCATTACCTATAAGTACCAGTAGAACCTCCCCTTGGCCCAGTTTGATTTGCTTAGAACACATCAATCGAATACTGTTAACCAATCTCTTTTCCTATTCATTACTACCTTGGTCCAGTCAGTATCACTAGGTGAGTTCTAATGATGGCCTCCACTAGAAAACATGCAAAATGAAGAGAACTGATTAATACATGCATATGCCTAATCAAAGAATTGTAAATTATCTGGATTTACTTTGTTAGTTCTTCATGACTCCCACAACCCTAGATGTGGATTTAGCTACTCATGTCATGTGTAGATGAAGAAATTATGAATTGAGAAAACATAATTACCCACTTACACAATTGAATTGAGCCAAGAAAATCCAAAATCAATGAGAATCATACGATTGAAGATCAAATTTAACCACAAGTGTTTCTCGCAGTTTTTCTTACTCAAGTATTGAGTTCTCAAAGTATAAACCCTAAAAACTTTGAATAATGATGTACCCTTTTGAAAAATAACTTGTACTATTTATAGTAATTATAATTAAGTCCTAAACAGATTAGAAAAACATATGGGCAAACTCCACAAAAGCTCTCTACGACTCATAGTGTTTTCTACGGCTCGTAGTCGGGGTCTCGTAATCAACTACTAGGATTTTGGACTTATCTTCTATGACACAACTTCACGACTTGTAAACTGATCCATGACTCATACGGCATGCTCATAGACTTCAACTTCATCAAATTTTCCCTCATTGGAAATCCTCATGACACCTATTCATACGACTCGTAGAATGCTCTATAACTCGTATGCATGTCTCATTTTGCTGATCTTTAGAAATCATCCCCCTTTTGAATTTGTCATGAGACATCCTCTACGACTCGTAGAAAGGTCTATGATCCATAGAAGGTGTTGGAAATCATCAAAAACTAGAAACTTCTGCAATTTTGTCCCAAATCATAGCCAAATCTGTAATCCTGCAAATCTGAAAACAAAAACATATAAAATACACAAATATCGCATTGAGAAGACACAAAATCCTAATTTTTAAGCATCAAAATTGTTGTATTTTGAAAGCACATCAATGATGGAGCCTCAGATGGTGGCATTGCGGCAAACACCTCTAGCATCTAGACTAGAGGGTCCGTTGCTCACTGGAGAGCCACCGGATTCTCATCAACCTTTATCCTCTGATGGTTTCCTGTGAACCTCGATCAGAGAGTCCACATGATGAAAAATCTATACCCACGCCTCTATATAAAGACAAAATATCAAGTATAGGATGGGGATGGAGATGGACCTCTTCAGGGCTGCCCCATGAATCTGCTCCACATTCAGGAGGGCCTAAGCTATGTCATAGCTAGCTAAGATGTTGTAAACCAATATCGTATAGTCTGGTGTTAATGTATTATCTGTATGTGTGGGCTAGATCCGTAATCTCACTACAGCATACCAAAATTTGTCGGTGAAGTTGAGAGATGCCTTCACTATTTGCACAGATGAAGTAAATACCATGTCAAGTCTTGGCCCTACTCAGCAATATGGTCGACTACCCATCTCATCATAGTGGTGTTATAAGCTGGATATCTCATCAGGACCTTGTCTCAAGTCTGCCCCAATCTATGGTCGAACTTAGTTGTGGTCCAAGGGGCCTGGAACCAGGGACCAAAGAGAATGCGGTGGATGGTCGCCTCTGAGATGTCAATTCTACACCCCTCACCCTCATGTATGTCAACTGGGGCTGAGTAAGGGGTCTCTTCCCCTTAGTGAGAGACTCGAGGGTGGTGGCGGAGTAGGGTGCAAAGAACTAATGAACTATCGGCGAGGAGTACTTCCCCAATAGTGCTATCAGCCACTGGAGTCTGTATCGAGCAATGGTGTCCTCGAGGCTAGGGACACTGTGTAGCCTTGAAATACTAATCTGGGGCTCCTCCAATATGGAACGGGTTGGTTGACCTTGCTTATCCTTCCATACGTCATCCCGATAGATATTCTACATACCCTATACGTACCACCAGTTAAATAAAGCATCTGGAGGTGAGCGTGATGCTTGAGATGCTGAGGATGACTCAAAACCTGACTGTTCTTTAGATTCGGACTTGGATCCCTCTCCGTAGGAAGTCATTTGTACTGAATTGCTGTTAATGTCACCTCTGTCGTCAGACTTGGGACGGCAGACCATGATGGCTTAAGTCTACTGCTATGCTGATTGTCTAGCAGTAGCGCATGTCTACGGTTACTCTGTGCCAATATCGAGCTAGACACCAAGCTAATCCAAAGATCCACTGGCCTCAGAGCTGCCCACGGTGGCCAGGGCTCATCTCTTAAATGTCGCTGCATGGCCTGTATGTCACTTTTCCTTTGTTTTGGGTCGTGGTACCTGAAATACATACATTTAACATTATGATTAGCCCCACAAGTACAAGAATGAAATACAAGAACATAGCATACCAAGTGATATACGAGTTGTAGTGAAAATTACGAGCCATAAAAGACTCTCGTAGATGGCAAGGTACAATCAACTTAGTTACTGGAGTTGTATCTACGACACAAGGTACGACTCATAGAACATTTTATGGGCTATGGAAAGAGTCGTAGATGTAATTCCAGACTTGAACTTTTGCAGGTATCACCCTAAGCAACCTTTCTACAAGCCATAGAGTAAACTACGGCTGTAGAAGGTCTTACCTAATGGAGTTCCAAGAACTCCAGGCCATTGGATCTACACACGAGGGGCAACCATAACTCCTAGATTATTCCACTGGCCATACAAGACCCTCTTGTGTTAAGATGTAAGTAACTTGGGTTTTCTATGCCTATAAAACGGGTCTCGAAATGAACTCATCAAAAGACCATAATGAAGATGTTTAACATCGAAGCAAAAATTTATGCACTTAGATACTCTAAACATATTTCCCAATCCCCATATTCGACAATCATACACTACCCCATGAAATGTCATTTAACAAATATACAGTACAATTGGACACCCTTTTGTTAGTTAGAAATCATGCCAACACATGCAATCACCCACCACTTTTCAAATAATGATTTTCATTTAATTCCATTAACATGCGACTACATAATTTTCACGCAACAACATGCAAAGGCGACATGGCCATACACACATTCTGGCATTTATATCACTAAATGCAATGACATCTACTAAATCAAGATTAACCACATAGCACATAGAAAGGCAACACCTAATTCAAACACATTAACTTCAGAATATAGTACCTATCAATAATTTTAACTTTATGAAATCAATTTCAGTAATACAAGAGAATTGGAGCCAAGACCTTATTGTATTTTGATCTCAAGATTGAAAATTTGAAGGGTTGACCAAAAAATAGTGAAACCCTAGGTGTCGCAGTATCACCGGGATGCTGCCGGAAAAATTTGACGGTGGCCAAATGGTGGTCGGAGTAGTAGGGTAGGAGAGAGGTCGGGGTATCTTTGGGAAATTTTCCAAGAATGAGGGAAAACTTATTCACCCCTCCCTTTTTTATACATTGTTCGAGTCTGGTGAATGTTGGGCCGAGGCCCTACAAAACCCTAACTATGGGCCGTTGAATATTCTACGGTTTGTAGAACATAGTCTCATAGAGTGCCAAAGTCCTAATTTGGAAATTTTCTTCATGGACCCATCTTTGGGACATACATGGACATACAACTCGTATATTGAGTCTTAGAAGCCTCCAACACTTGAGACATATTTAGAGAACTTACCTGGGGTCCACGATCCCCATTCATGACCCGTAGTTTTCTCTATGGGTCGTAAAGTTGGCTCATGGACTGGTGATCACGCTCAAGATACACCTCTTTTTGAAGTAAAGGCGATCATTAAAGTAATAAACCAAACCAAGGTTAGGGTCAAATCCCAGATGGAATATGGGACTTTTACAACTTGGTTCACCAATAATCAATTCAAACATCAACTAACATAATTCTCTAAAAAAGGGGGGTGGGGGTTTGCAATGATCAATAGAAAATTAAGCTAAAATAACTAAGATTGGAAGAAAAACAATAATGGAGAGCAACTTGGGGTATTGTGTTCCCAATGATTCACTAACTCAACTTCCCTAGATTTTACAATTCTTAACTAAAATATTACATGTAGGACGGTAATTTAGGTTCTTCCAACGCTTTGGTCGAAGGTGAAGGTCGAATTTCACTATGGGACTTAGCCCATCTCCATAATAGGCTGACCATTACCCGTAGTCCTAGTCAACCTTCCTCTGGTCGAATTCGTTTGATTACAAGAGAACACATCATTGAATTCTGTTAATCATTCTCTTTTCCTATTTATTACCACCTGGATTGGGAATGTAACACTACGCAAGTTCTAATGTTGGCCACCACTAGAAAACATTCAAAATGAAGAGAAATAATCAATATATGGAAATACCCATTCTAAGAATTGCAAATAATTTGGGTTTTTTAAGTTAGATTCTCATGGTTCCCATAACCCCGAGTTGTGGATTTAGCTACTCATCTAGGGCAAATAATGAAACAATGAATAGAGAAGACATAGTTAATCACTTATCCAAGAAGATTGAAGAACAAGAAAGCTTGATATATATTGAGAATCATAATATTGAAAGTTGAATTTAATCAACAAGTTAATCTCTTCTCCAAAATGTAGTCTCCAAAGATAAACCCTAAAAAATACTCTACAATTTCGTGCTCTCAATATGTCTTTATAGTACCCTACCGAAAATCTTCAAAACTTGCTATAGATGACCTAGTATTTTCTATTTATAGTATTTACAAATGAGTCCCTAAATCAATTAAAAAAATTGGTCGGCGCCTGATACGAGTCACAATTAAGACTCATAACTCGGGTTTCGAGTCGTAATCGGTCTTTCATGGTTAGCCTCCTACATCTTGGACCTCATTGGTACGAAACACCTCCATAAGTCATAGTCTGGTCTACAACTTATATTGACTTCTCATAGTTCACATTTGCATCACTTGGTCCATGTCTTATCAACACTAGAAATCACTACGAGATATCCCTTTGCCACCCGTAAATGAAACTACGACTTGTAACTGGGTCTCGTGTGGCTGAACTTCAGTTTTTCTCCAACATTGGAATCCTCCACGAGACCACCTCTACTACTCGTACATACAGATATGACTCACAGAGGGTTTCGCATGTCCCCAAAAATCAACAAAACTTACAACTTTCCCCAAAATCGCGCCAACCTGCTTTTCTTGTGAAAACAAACATGAAAACACATAAAAACCATAAAATTCGAATCTAGAACATACAAAATCCTAAGTTTTAGGCATAAAATATGTTGTATTTTTACAACACATTAACACTCTCAGCTTACATTGTTGCTTGTCCTTAAGTGAAGACTCAATCCATATAGATAATAAAGCAACACATGGCAATCAACTCAATGACATATACCATACTCAAATCAAACTCAGGTACACATATCAACTTTTTCAAACAAGATCATGTAGCTATTAAGCAAACTGAATAATATTGATGCATTTGATAACATAACTATGATAAGTTAAGGAATATCAACAATCCATAATACCTGAACAAGTAAAATGTTGACAATGTAATGCAAATGCCCTTATAAGATAGAAGTCCCTTTTAAACACTCTATGAAGATTTCAGAATTTAACCATGGGAATGTGCAAGCACACTCCCTCTCACAAATGATATTCATGCATGATAACCAATACCATAGGCTTGCCCATATACTCATGACCTGGACTTTTGACTAATTGGGCTAGGATCACTTTAGAACTTTATAAGCTTGTAACGTTGGCTCATGGAGCTTTGGTATGACATTTTGGACAATTAGCGACTAAAGGCCAATCTTGAACCACGTTATTTAACACTTTCACCTTACCAACACAATCATTACCACACTATTCTCCCTTTTCTTCATAATCAAGCTTTTCCGGGTATTTTCTTCTCATTTTCAGCTTTTGCCTCATTTTCACACATCATTTTTCTTGTTCAACTCAATCTAAGACATTTTTTCTTTATTGCTTTCACCTGTTACATGATCTTCCTCTTTTTCTTCACATTCCCAACTCACCACCTCATTTTTGCTATTTTACCCCTACATTGGCCACCATCAATTTAGGCTTTTAATTTAGCCTATATCTAAGTACACAATATCTATTCCCAAACTAGGGCCAATTTTGGTAACCACCTTCAACTTAGGTTTTTTGCCTAAATCAATGTTAATGATGCACATGGATAGACCAGGGCCAATTTCAAGGTATTTCACCAGACAAGGTTAGGCTAATCAGGTGTTAAGAAGGAAATGGTACATGTAAGTCTCAAATATTTGGATGAAGGGGTGAATTCATTTGGTTGGACATTTTAGGCAAAAATAGACTAATACAAAGATCAAAGGCTTAAGATCCTTTCCTATTCCATATAATCTTCAGTCCAACTTAGAGTAATAGGGCAAGTTCTGAATCAGCATACAATGCAAGAATATAGCAAAATCAGCTCACACAAACATGGCATTGCTTATGTAGCCAACCAAAACTCACAGATCATGCTTCAGGTATCAAATTGCCCTCACTTGATCAGAATAAATATTGCCAAATTATTCAAAAATTCATGGTTACAATATAACTACTCAAAAATTTTGTTGGGTACCAATTTTCAAGATATTTCGTAAAACATCAAAAACAAGGTACATGCCATAAGTTTAACTACTATATACTACAATTATCACCTAAGACTTCCTAAACATACCAGTTCAACAAAAATTTAAATATCCGCGAGGACAAAGAGCACAGGGAAAAGAACCTCAGGATCAAAATTTGGGTTGTTATGCACCAAAAGCTACTCAGACTTCACCTTAGTCCATAACTACCCACACCCAAGAAAAAATCTATATGTTGTCATCAATGTACAATATCAAAATAAAAATAAAAACAAGGGGCAAAAAAACAAACATATGTTGGTCCTAAGCACCAGTCTCGGGCTTCCTCTGATCATTTCCCTCCTGCGAGGTAGTTTGTGCAGCAGCTGCACTGGATGAGCCAATACCCATTAATCTATCCTTCTCCTGGGCTTGTCTCTGCTCTTCTGCTTCTCTGGACATCCTTAAGACTCGCCCGAGCTCATCCTCTGCCTCTTTCTCATCAACTTCGGAGGTCTTCTGACGCACATGCCTCGCCTCAGTGTCATCAACCTTAATAAGGGGTATCTTTCCGTGGGATAGTTGTGGGTGATCCTCCAAACCAAAAAGATTAAATAATGGCTCTAAAATGCCCCAAAAATGTGCTTCGAAATGCTCATAATCGTAATTTCTATATATCTCAAGATCTGAGTGTGATATCAAAAATCTGACTTCATATTCTCGATCAGGGGGAAAATTGAGTGGGAAATTGGTATAACTCAGATTTTAGAGGACTCGTAGTGAAAAATAATTTTTGCTAATTTACAAATTCCAGAGAGGATGCACTCCCCTGGCACATCTGTAAAACTTTCCTTCGCGGTAGGTCTGCGCCGCGAACCAGATGGGGACCAGTATAAGTTTTTCCTTGGTTTTTCTATTTCAGCCAAGGTCATTGGGGTCATACTCTCATGCCTACTTAATTGTGAAATAACTCATACTTAACCATTTTTCAACTCTATATCACTCAAAAACCTCTCTAAGACTTAACCAAATATCTCACACCAAATTCAAGGATTTCAAGCTTAGCTTTGGAACTCAAGAATTCACTTCAAGCTCTATGCTTCCTTCAAGCTCATCTCAAGAAAACCCATTGGGTCCTTTCATTCACGACCCAAGCCTAGGGTCTAGACATGACATGACGAATAGGAAATTCGAAGGGTCCCTAAACAAGTCTCTTAGTATATCAATCACACATCCTTGTTCGCGGATGTAATGACCCCAGCCTAGGGCCTAGACATGAACGACGAATGGGGAACCCGAAAGAACCCCAAACAAGCATCATATCATTACACATCCTTGTGTCGCACAAGCAAATAAAATGACAATGAGAGATAAGCATAAACAAGGGGGATAGGAACTAAGGGTAAACTTCCATATCATAATAATCAAGAAATAAGAGAGTCAAGCCTCGTAGCATAGATACATAACATGTCCAACAACACCTCTACTACATAGATAAGAGCAGAGGCCAAGATAAGCAACCGGGCACACCCTCATAGTTAATGAATGCATAAAAGAAAGATATTTTTGAAATGTAACATGAGATCATAAGCAACGTCCCCGGAATGGAGGACTCACCAACAAACTTGAGTGAAACCGTACTAGCCACATGGGTAGAGATGCTCATGCGGGGTTCTGGTTCCTACATGGTGATATCATGTAGGTATAGAATATGCATTAGTATGTTAGAATGCACTAACTATGTGGGATGCAATGCAACAAGAGTTAGGCAATATAATCAAAATGCATCATCATAGCAAGAGATAGTATATTAGCAACATGGCATGCATGAACAATGCTTGTAGTAAAACATGCTTGAAAATAATCATTCTTACACTGCTTGATTAACCTAATAAAGTGACATGATTAGATCATCCTAATACCTTGTACTAGAGGGTGTGGAATATAGCATGAGCGGCCCTTCTAGTGGTAAGGGGTAGTACATGGAGTAAAGAGATAGCTTAATTCATAACCGCTACATATAAACAAGAGATAATGAATAGCACATGAGGGCAGAACGTAGCATAGGTCATAACCCCTATATGTGTGCATATGAGGGTGAGGCATTCAACATAGTTCATAACCCCTTTATATGAATACATTGTATAACCTCAAATCATACACGAGGGTAAGGAGTACAACATTGTTCATAACCCCTAAATGTAGAAATGAGTAAGTGAATAGCACATGAGCGTAGAAGGTAGCATAGGTCATAACCCTTACCTGTGTGTACCTTGCATAACCTCAAACCATACACGAGGGCAATGAGTACAATATAGTTCATAACCCCTACGCGTGGATATGAGTAAGTGAGTAGTATTGATTGATACATGAGTGTAAGGTGTACAACATATTTCATAACCCCTACATGTAGGAATTGGCTTTGCACTAGAGGGTGAAGCATACAACATAGTTCATAAACCCTTCTAGTAGGCTTCACAATTTATAAGAGCATAAACCTAAGCATAAGGACTCAATAACTCATCAAGGATTCCCAAGAAAATACTAACATGATAGCCCAACAATTCAAACATAAGAATAGATCATCATCAAACATTCCCCTTGCATTAACATAATAAGGCTCATGAGAGGTATAATCTTTCAAAATGGCTTAGCTTCATACTTGCAAAACCATAGGTGTTTTACATGTTTTAAACACACATATATTCATTACTTTCATCATCATATAGTCATTCGACTCATAAGACATGCATTGGACCACCAATTCCTCAAGAACCTTAAACCAGACATTTTATCAAACAATTGGCGGGTGTGTAGTGCTAGTGTAAAACCATGTAATTGAAGAGTGAGATCATGCAAGAAAAACCAATGTAAAGCCATAAATAGATGCTTGGTAACACCCTAAATTAAATATACATCACAACCCTTCATCAAATCTCACTACAGATCCAAGATTCATAGCTCAAAATATGCTAAAACAATCAAAATTTCATGAAATCCCAACATAGTGTGCAATGAATTCATAATGTAAGACCCATGAGTAAATCAACTTTAAAAATCATGCAATTTACGTAAAAAGAAATCTTGGGCTCCATGGGTGAAAGGACACAATGGTTGAAACCCACATACCTTAGCTATTGCAGAATCCTTGAAGAAGATTGGAGATGTAGACTTGAAGCTTGAGAGAAAATCCTTAGATCCAGGTGAGTTTTGAGACTTGAATTTAGGAGATGAAATATCCGCTAAGTGTTTGAATGAGTATTAGGGAATGCTTAGAATTCTATGAGGGGTGAAAACTGGTTAAGCATAGGTATTTTCAAGTTTGGGAACACTTAGGCCAAAGACCAAAAAGTCTTAGACTGAACTTGAAAATCTGAACAAAAAAAGCACTGAGGCGTATCGCGCCTATAACGCGCTAACCTATCTAGAAATTGACATTTCGATATTCAAAATTGTGAATCATTTACTCTTAAATCAGGGTTAGACCCTTCTCCTAAATTTTACCCCTTGAACAAGCATATGAAGTCGGATTTTTGATATCATGAGATATATGGAAATCACGATTCCTGGCACTTTCGAGGCACTTTTTTGGGGGGGTCATTATAGCGGAAGCAAATCAACAATGACAAGAGACACATAGAGGGTGAATGGGACTAAGGGAAGTCTTGGATAATCATAAAACATTCAAGAGTCAAGATTATAACATAATTACATTAATTGTTCCAACAACAACTCTAGCATAGATTGGGCGATGGCCAAGACACTTTCTGGGATCACCCTTATAGTATCAAATTTTTAGCATAAAGAAATAACAAAAGCAAGAGTAGAATAGCTAGTGTCCCAAACTTAAAGACTCAACAAAGCTTATCTTCAAGCTGCCGAAACTAGACACGCAGAGGATGATCAAAAGGTGCTCCAGTTCCTACATGGTAATATAATGTAGGCAAAGAGTATACGTTAGTATGTTTGAATGACTAATTAAGTATGTAGGATGCAATGTAACAAGACATACACAACATAGTCAAAATGCATAAGCATAAGTAATGGATGAGTATAATAACAATATGGCATGCATGAATTATGCTTGAAGTAAAATATGATTGTAAACCATATGCTTGTATAGACCATATTACATGTGTAGGAAGAGACCATATCCACATAGCCCAAGCAAGCTTTACTTGAACTCCAAGGCATGCCATCCCCTTGGAAGGTGATTGAGGTACATACCCTCCAACAAGTTAAATGAGCATGTCACCCCATATCATGGTTGTCAAGGTACATACCTCTCAGCAATGTAGACGGTCCTGTAACCCCCCATCATAGTAGTCAAGGTACATACCCCTCAACAACGTCGATGGGTATGTCACCCCCCATCATAGTGGTTGAGGCATGTCACCCCCTCAACAAGGTGTGGTCAACTTGCAACACTAAAGATGCTTTTCATGAATTAAACACATATATACATTCCCTTAATCATAATAGAGCCATTTGACTTATAAACCATGTAATAGACCATCAATAATTCAAGAATTCATGTCAAGACATTAAATCAAACACTTGGCAGGTGCGTAATGCTAGTTCATAGTCGTGCAATTCAAGTGAGAAATCATGTGACAAAACTCATGTAATTCAAACCCACCAACACATTGTAAACCCTCATGCAAGATATCTTGAGATCCCTCATCAAATCTCATAATAGATTATAGTTTCATAACACAAAATATGCATAGTTAATGTGTCATCATAATATAGCACATTTGATGCCTAAAACAAAGGATTTTGTGAGTTCTCAAAGCGACGTTTTAGTGTTTTGATGTGTTTTTGTGTTAATCTTATAGAAAAATTAGGTTGGCATGATTTTGAAGAAAAGTTGTAGATTTTAATGAAGCATAGGCCATATGAGCCCACCTACGAGTCGTAGCTCACACTATGAGTCGTAGGTTGTGTCGTTGCAGGGATTAAAGACCAAAAATAAAAAATCTTCCAAGTGAAGGTCACTTCTGTGAATCCAACCTACGAGTCGTAAGACACTCTATGACTCGTATAGGTGGACTCGTAGCAAGAACCAGAGAGCCAAAATGTTGGACCTAAAACTGAAGACCAAGACTACAAGATCAACATACGAGTCATATCCCAAGTAATGACTTGTATCTATGGGTCATACCTGTTCAGTCCAAGATGGCAAGATTCTAATACGAGAGCCCGACTACGACTCGTAGGTTCTCCTATGAGTCGTAATTGTGAAACTTATCAGCTACCAACAGTTTTTTCTGTGCAAATTTTAGGGTTATTTTGTACAAACTATATATAGTTTAAGTTAGGTTATTTTGAGGGGGCGACCAAAGACACTACTCCAAGATATGTTTGAAGCTTTTCTTAGGTTGTCGAGTAGTTTATTTGTTCTTTCTTGAAAAACTAATTTTAGGAAATTGCAAATCTTGCTTTGTACGCATTGTTGATCAATCAAGCTTGTATGTTTGCAACTTTTTGTGCCTATTTTCTTCATTGTTATTGGTGAAGCTCTCAACTATGTCTCTTATTTCATTTTTGTGTGTTTTGCTTTAGCCATGAGTAGCTAAGAATCCACGACTTGGGGTTGTGGAAACCATGGGTAGTTGACTTGCAATGACATGGGTTTTGTGCATATTTATGAATATGTTTTTGCATGTATTGTTTATTTCCCTTCATGATTAATGTTGTTTGGTGGTGACTAATACCAAACCCTGCCTGCTATCATGATCCCGACCAAGGTAGTGATGAATAGGAAAAGAAAAATATATGACAGGATTCGATTGATGTGTTCCCGTCTAATTGACCAAACCTGACCAAGGGGGGTTACTAGGACAATAGGTAATCCTTAGTGGCATGCCATGGTAGCCGACCAAGCGCCATGGTGAAATTCGACCTTCACCTTCACAAGAGGGCTGGAAGAACCTAAGTTACCATCCTACATGTGACTCACTAATTGTATTTATGTTATCTAGGGTAATTGAGTCAACGAACCATGGAGAACACAATTCCCAAGTAGTTCCCAAAATAGAGCATTTTTCTGTATTCTAGCAAGCATTTATTTTATGTTGTTTTTAAATCACAAAAAAAAACCCTTTTTAGATATTTTAGTTATAGATACTAGAAATGATTAGTAGTGGAATCTTGTAGTCAAGCTTTGTATTCGCTGTGGATTCGACCCTTACCTCGATTAGGTTAATTACTGATAATGGCTGTTTTTTTATTTGAGCGTGACCATCATCATAAAATTATGGCACCGTTGACGGGGTATAGGTTAGGTTTGATTTGATTTCACTGTTAGTTAATTCTAGTGTTGATTTCTAGAATCTTGTGTATTTTACTTTTGTCTTTTGTTTTTTTGTTTAAATTTACTTGCAGGGTGTGCTAGGTTGTACGCCCAACACAAGGAGTCAAGGTGAACCTTTAGCTACGATAAATTTGGAGATCCATAGCCTTTTCAAAAGAATGGCTCAAGTAAACGAAGATGTTGCGGTTTAGGAGGAGATAAATCTAAATGATGAGGATATAAGAAGAGAGGAGAATCCACCAAGGGATAATAGACCACAACTTAGGGACTTCAATGGTAAGGCTTATGGTTGGAACCAATACCGACTGAACCCTATGGCGATGGATATGACTGGCTCTATAGTACTACCCCCTCTACCAGTGGATGCTAAGTTCGCAGTCTCCAGTGGATTGCTCCAGATGCTCCAAAACCATAGCTTATTCATAGGGCTACCGTCAGAGGATCCCCACTGTCATCTCCAAAATGTTGTCTTTATGTGCAGTGTCATGGTGACACAATATATTTCTATTGACGCTGTTGGATTGAAGGTACTTCCATTGTCATTGACTGGCAATGCAGTCATATGGTTGTCTGAGCTTTCTCCGAGTACCATCATGAGTTGGATTGAGCTACAAAGGGTGTTCCTCGAAAGATATTTCCCAAGGTCAAAGAAAATGAAGCTTAAGGACCAAACTAACAACTTTGAACAATTGCTTGGAGATTGTCTTAGCACTACATGGGAGAGATTCACCAAATGCTTGAGAATGGTCCCCGATCATAAGATTGTTAATGAGCCTTTGGTTGAGATCTTTTATAGAGCACTTGATGATACTAGCAATGCATGTGCCGACACGATGATCATGGAGAATGAAGAGATCATGGAA
>JAPFFP010061606.1:0-26759 GCA_026153255.1 Solanum medicagineum | reverse complement strand
GCAGGTGAGGTTAGTTAATAAAACAGAGGAAACTCTGCCGAAATTCCAGTAGGTTTCCAGGTCGGATAGATTGGGAATTTCAGGTTAGTACGTATCAAGGTGTTCCTATCGGGCACTGATCACAACCCTAGGTTGGGCTGTGACAGTAATATTATAGGTATAAATTATATCAATACCATACTGTTTAAAGATAATTTCTAGAAATCCACACTTTTTCTTAAATTACTAAAATCCCTACTTTTTAAGCCTCATAGATACGTGGAATTTGTGTGTGATACTTAGAAGAATCCTATTGTGTATTTAAGTCTGTTGTGATAAATATGGAAAAAATTCTGGCTATTTAATTGCAACTCCATAAATTGCACTATAATATTCAAGTAGGTATAATCAATCCCAACAATTGTGTAACAAATTATTAGTTTCAAAATTCAAAAATTGTGAATCATCTTTTTCAATTGGGCATGTCGAATTTTGGAAAAAAAAAGCTTGTTTTAAGAATACATCAATTATGCATTGATAATTTTAATTTGGAGGTACAATTGCTCTGCCACTTTCACTATAGATTATCGAGTGTTTCATGCTCTGTCAATCACAAACAAACCGGATAGGTTGAGCAATTTTAGAGGCGTATTCCTGAAGGCCATAACCGAGAAAAGTATAAAAATCGCAAGATTTGGTACTATCATAGTCAATTCCAAGACCGTCACTAATATCAATAAATTTCATGTCAACACCAAGGCGTACTACTTCACAATAAGCCTAGGCAGCCTCACCAACACCATCAGAAAGCAAGGCCATTGATGGAATCTGAGATCCAATAAAATGTAGCAACTGAAGTCAATCCAACATTCTAACTTCTTTGAGTTTTGTCACCACACGAAGTATCTAAGTTATTGTAAGCCCAAACTTACCTTTCTCTCCGGAGGTGGATCAAAAATGATCAGAATGTTTGGTCCTAAGCTTGGCACGGATCTGTAGCAAAAGTGGTAGAGCAATTTATTTGCCAAAAGTGCACTTTTAACCTAATTTGTCGATTTTTCTCTTATTTTTACAAATTAGTATCATCCGTCTTTCTCTTTCCATGCGAAATCACAGGCACATTTTTTTGAAGTTGTTAGTTGATTAAATTTTTTCATCATTGTTTAGGTATCAATCTATAAATCACTGCAACTGTTGCTTTTGATAGGAATATTTTGATATGATGATATAAAAATTGATGTTAATGTAGTTTGATACCTCTCAAAATGTGTTTGATTTTGATGGAAAATATTGTTAAATTGGTATATAAATCGATGCTAATGTATTTTGATACCTCTTAAATTTGTTTGTTTTGGATGGAAAATATTGTTAAATTGATATACAAACTGATGCTACTATAGTTTGATATCTCTTAAATTTGGTTAGCATATTTGGGTTTTATGCTGTTTATACATGGTATATATTAATTAGTGTGTTGATATCAACTGTTAGGGTTATTCTGGTTCTTGGTTATTTTATTAAATTTTATAAGTATCAATTTTATGGTTTCTTTCCTAACACAAGCATTCTGTCAAAACAAATGGAGAATACTTTTTTTTAAAAGTGTCAAACCCCCTGCTTGAAATTATACATTCAAGTATCAATACATTTACATAGGTGCCTAGACATGCAACTTATGGTATATAGTATTTAAACTTTACGTATCTAGCACCTTATTTAGGTATCTAATTAATATGTAAACTTTAGGCATCTAATCAATAAGTGTTACACTATTGTTTGTACTCTATAGTATCTTTGTTACTGCTTTTATCTTTTTTTACCTATAATTAAATTTTTATTTCACTTTTTTCAGTAAGTGCGGTGAGTTGGTTGCTACAAAAGCTGAATACTTAAGCGACAGGATTCTAGTCCAAACTGACCATCTAGATGCAGAGTATCTTCATAAAAGGTATGTCACACTGTTATGAAAATGTGAGACTAACAAGACACATGGAGGTTACGTTAGTGAGAATGACGATCCACCTAGACCTAGAGATGTATGCATTATGACGAAAACAGAGAATGTTTTGGACATTCCTCAGTATATGTGTCTGTTATTGTTTATTTTGAATCCATGAACAACATGTTAAGACTATTAAAAGACAAACTGTAATGCCTTGATTTTTTATTTGAAGTTTGTTTTCTATTGGACTTTTCGAACTCAACTTTTGTGTGTGTGTGTATATATATTTTAATACTTTGTTTATCATTCATACTTTATTTATTTTAAACTTTATAGATTTTTCATCAGACACAGGTACATAACCTAAGTATCAACACTTTGAATAAAGTATCTTAGTTCATCTTATGACACAACAACTTCCATTGATTTGCAATGTAACATGGACAAAAAAAAAATCTAACTTCGATACTTATATAAGGTATCATGACAATATAGTTTGTTCATTATACACGTGCAATCTTGCTGACTTGGCATTTATGGTTCAAGTTCACATACAGTCAAGCCAAGTATTTTTGATTTGGTATCAATATGGTAGATACTATGCACACATTGATCAATCAAAACAAAAAAGAATTGCATTAGACATCAACTATATGCAAAAATCATGTTCAATCAAATACATATACTTAAGTTAATTCAATTTTTACATAATTTCCATGGGTATCAGTGAAGAGCAACAAAAAGGATTAAAGTTGTCATCAACAAAATTAAGTAGATGAAGTTAAAGCTGCATATTAGGTTGTGCATACCGCAACGACTCTATAAACACATATACTTAATTTAATTCGATTTACATAATTTCCATGGGTATCAGAGAAACAAAAGGATTAATAGTTATCATCAACAAAAGTAAGTAGATGAAGCTAATTGCTGCAATGCCTTTATATCTAATTATGTGGAAAAATTAGTTATAAATTGTATAATTTTTTACTTTTTATAGTGGAATTGAGTAACTCCATCTTTTGCTTATTCCTCATAGCATATACTCCACTTCTTGCTTTGCTACATTGACTTAAAACTACTAAAATTTTTCATTGTCACTATTAACTCTATCCTTGTCATCTTCTAGATCCTCCACTTCTTTATACGATAAGTCTTCCATAGACAAACATAAATAATGAGGAAACTTTAGCACATATTAAGTTAGCATTTAGCACGAAGAAGCATGATTGAATTGGGAAAATTCTAAACCTTGAAATAGTGTATTATTTTTCTTAGGTTTTCTTTCTATTCCTCAAGTGGGACATGTTGTCTTTCACTAGTTCTTCTCAAAAGAGCAAGATGAATTTAGGAGAGAGAAATGAAAAAGGAAAAATTTTGAATTAAGTATTAAATATGGAAGAATAGAAATTAATGGTGATTGACACTGATTAGACTCCTACACAATAAATTAGGCGTAATAATAGCTTTGAAGTAAAAGACTAACCGGATAAGTATCAAAAATAAGGTGAGAGAAAGGAAAAGTCAGAATTTTTGTAATTTTTCTAAAAAAGGAAGGGAATATTAAAGATTTTGAATAATAAAATCATGTATTTATGTAATTTTTCCTAAATATAAACTAGATGCGAAGAGGCCTATAGTCTTAAATTATATTTGTACATGAGTAAGTATATTCTAAAATAATAAATTAATTTTGAATATTTTCACATAAATACAATAGAGAGTGACAATGGGCATTACACATAACGGGCCAAACATTATAGTCTTAAATTATATTTGTACATGAGTAATTATATTCTAAAACAATAAATTAATTTTGAATATTTCACATAAATTCAATAGAGAGTGACAATGGGTATTACACTTTGAAAGCAATTTTTTTCTTACTTTTTTTTTATTATAAAATTTTAGAAACCAACATGAAAAGAGTAGCTAATTTAATATTCATTTTAAATTGTCAAACACAAACATTGAATTATGTTGGATATAAAATATGTCACACCTCCTTTAATTATATGTATTTTAAATGAGATGACATATTTTATGTGATTAACATAACTATCTAATAGACGTTTGTGAACATGCACACAGTTTTTTTTTTTCAAAATTTGAATGAAAAATGTCTCATATGAATATCACGTATTTAGATGCAAAATCGGAACAAGTTATAGCTTGAGAGTCGAAATAAATTTTACTAGCAAATTTAATGAATTATTAATATATTAAGCCAATTAGTTAATTTATTTTATCAAATAATACTAAACTATTATTTTTATCCATAACTGTCACGACGCAAGCTTAGGGCTTAGATGAGACACGGCGAATGGGGAACCCGAAGGAACCCCAAACAAGTCTCTTAGCATATCATTCACACATCCTTGGTCGGAGAAGCCAAATAAACAACAACAAATGACGTTAATAAGAAGGGAAACGGGACTAAGGGATGTCTTTCATACCAACATAACGTAATAAGAGTCAAACTCAAATACATAGAATACCATAATATCCAACAACACCTCTATGTGGAATGGAGCGGGCGCCAAGACACTTTCTGGGCTCACTCTCAAATGATAAGTATCCAAAAGTATTAAACAAGTCTTAACAAGCATGAATGAGAGGTAGATATGGTCCTCAGAGTTGAGGACTCACAAAAGACTTCTTCAAGCAAATGAACTAGCTACGTGGAGGAGGATGATCAATAGGAGCTCCGGTCCCTACATGGTGATGTCATGTAGGCATAGAGTATGCGTTAGTACTTTTAATGTACTCAGTATGCAGGGTGCAATACAACAAAGACATAAGCCATAATAATCAAGATGCATAAACACAATCAATGGATACAAACTCAATATGACATTCATGATCGATGCTTTTATCAAAATGTGCATGTAAATATTCAACTTGCATAACATAACATACATATATGGGAGGAGACCTTAACTGATATATAAGACCAAGCGAGCCACTACTTGCAATTTTGAAGCATGACACCACCTCGGAAAGGTGTGATCTACGTGCCAAGGTAAACCATACTTGACCCCACTTGAGGGGAAACATGAACTAGATGGATCTACTAGTAAAGACCTTTTAGGGAAAGAAAATAATCCTATGATGGCACATAGCTTAGAGACTAAAGACTTTATATAAGATCCCCTTGAGTCGACCCCCACCTTAAGCCTCAATCAGTGCTAAGTCTAATCTCACGGAATACTTGAAATAATCATAAGTTTAATCATAATATGAATAACTTGTAAAGACATGATAACATGGAATGAGCAGCTCATTCACATACTTGATCCCTGCATGGGCATACCTTATACTAAAGGGTAGAAAACAATACATGGACTTGACCCCTTCTAGTAAGTATTGCATTTCACATGAGGGTAGAAACTTGTAACATGCTTGATCCTTACTAGTGAGCTTTAGTTGCACATGAGTGTAAATGAGTGATTATGCTTGACCTCTTCACGTGTACATGAGGGTTAATAGTTATTGGCTTGCCCCCTTCATGTAGGAACTATTCACTCAAAACAGGGTAGAAATGTAGAAGAAGGGCTCAACATATTACTTGCAAATCATAGACACTTTAAATGAGTTTAATACATGCTTGAGAGCCCATAATTTTCATGAAAAAACTTGACTTGTAAGTAGTGCAATAGCCTTTCAACAACCTAAGAATACATGTCATGAAAATTCATACAATAATCTCTCATCAACATCAATAATCCTTGTTAAGTAATTTAGTCAAACACATGGCAGACATATGCACATGTACTTAAATTCATGCATTTCAAGAGTAAGATACAAGAGAGTAGTAAGATCAATTCATTTCAAAGTCATTCAAATCAACCCACTAATATTGTAGTAAAACTCTCATACTTTAAGAAACTATCATATTTCAATATATATATATATATATATATATATATATATATATATATAGGGGAAATAATTAGTTTAAATCATTCTTAATCAACCCTTCATGATAATATACATCATCTTTTAAAATATGGACATGCGAGAATGAAATCCTTCTTATCAAGCAAAAACCTTTATTTTTGAATATCATGAAAACCAATTAAACACATAAGTTCCTTCATAGCTTTTCATAGCATCGTAGAGAACATAATTTGAACATCATAATATCCATCTCAATATCTAACCCTAACAACATTTTGTCATAAAGCATCATTTCTTGTAAAACCCATACAGAGGACATATGTATAATGCATAATAATATCATCATAGACAACAATTCATAAATACCCCTAAAATAATTCATAAATCCATAAATACTACATAATATTGTAAATTCATGATAATTCACAAAATAAACCATTATACAATGCATAGTAGTAATACCATATTCAAGAGCTCATAAAATAACCATAAAGATTCATTATCTTCATGTAGTAGGAGAGGAGAGATAGTTGGACTTGTGGAAAGGAAGGTTCCCATAATCAAACCCACATACCTAAACTTTGGGATTCTTGAAGAAAGATTTAGGGAAGACTTGAAGCTTGACTTGGGTTCTTGAAATTCAAAATGTGTTCTAGAGATTCTTTAAATTGAATGGGAAACTGAGTGACGTTTTTGGGGAAAATTTGAGAGGGTTTTTGGGAGGGTTTTGAGCGTTCTTGAACTTGAAAATGGTGAAAAATTAGGGTATCTCCGTATATATAGACATTGGGTTATTACCCAAATGCCATTGAGTGTAATTGAAAATTAAGGAAAATATTGTACTGGTCCACGCCCAGGACGCAATGCGGACCAATCGCGGACAAAGGATTTCACTAGTTCGCGTCCAAGGCGCGATGTGGATGGGTCGTGGATCGTCACTATTTCTGGTCCTCGTTGAGAAAATAATTTCTCACTACGGGTCATATAAAATTCGAGGTCACCCTTTTCCTACGCAATTTTACCTCCTAAACAAGAATGTGAAGTCAAATTTTTGAAATCGTGCGTGGATTTTGAGATATACAGTATATACGATAAGGTATTTTTGAAGCACATGAGCGGTGTTACAATATCTCTCCCTTGGGAACATTCTCCTCGAATGTCAAAGACATATACTCAAGAGGGGTAATTAGGAGACTTTCAGCCCATCATGAATGTAATAAATGCACTAAAACATCATTTTCAAAAAGTTTCAAACATATACATCAAAAATCACCATAAAGTTGTTACCATGCGTGCAAAAAATGACATGAAGGCTGAAAATCAAGACTTGAAATCATAGATGGGACTTAAATTGTTACCTTCGTCTTGAATAGAGTGAAAGATGTATGAATATCACTTCTTCATTTCCGCTTTGGTCTCCCAAGTGACACTTTCAACTTGATGATTCCTCCAAAGGACTTTGATGGATGCCATATCTTTGTTTCTTAACCTTTTCACTTGTCTATCCAATATTTCCACCGGGACCTCCTCATAGGTCAAGTTATCCTCCACAACACCCACAACTTCTAAGGGTACAATAGCACTTGGGTCACCAACACATTTCCTCAACATAGACACATGAAAGATCGGATGAACCATACTCACATCCGTAGGCAACTCCAATTCATAGGCAACCTTATCAATTCTCTTCAAAATCCTATAGGGTCCCACAAACCTTGGACTTAATTTCCCTTTCTTGCTAAACTGAACCACACCCTTCATGGGTGAGACCTTCAAGTAAATCCTATCATAAACATTAAACTCGAGGTCTATTCTCCTCACATCGGAGTAGTACTCTCGCCTACTTTGAGACATCTTCAATCTTTTCCTTATCAACCTTACCTTCTCCAAAGCCTCCATAACCAAATTCAGGCCCAACAAGGCCATCTCCCTCTTGGGAGAAAACATCTATCTTATCATCTTTCACTAGATCTTTCAATTCTAGCAAGGCAGGATCAAGGTCATGTTTAGACTTGAGCTCTTCAACCAAAGACGATTTGGAGCCATTGAAAACCACCGCACCACCATCCTCAACTTCATCCAACCTCACTCCCAACCTAGCCAACCAGTGTACTTCTTTAGCTACCTCCTTGCTACCATCACCAATATGAGCTAGACTACCCATGGACACTCTACATAGAGCATCAGCCACAACATTAGCTTTGCCTTGGTGACAGTGTACACTCATGTCATAATCCTTAAGGAGTTCGAACCACCTTCTGTGCCTCAAGTTAAGATCTTTTTGTGTGAACACATATTGGAGACTTTTGTGGTTAGTAAGTACATCTACATGAACCCCATACAAATAATGATACCATATTTTTAAAGTAGATACCACAACCGCTAATTCAAGATCATGGGTGGGATAATTAAGCTCATACACCTTTAGTTGCCAAGAAGCATATGTTATAACCTTGCCATTTTGCATCAATATACACCCCAAACCAATCCTTGAGGCATCACAATAAACCACAAACCCTTCTAACCCTTCCGGTAAAGTCAAAATAGAAGTGGATATAAGCTTGTCTTTCAAAGTTTGAAAACTTCTTTCACCTTCACCGGTCCGAACAAATTTTTCCTTCCTTGTGTCAATTTTGTGAAAAGGGAAACAAGTGAAGAGAAACCATTCACAACATTCCGGTAGTAGCCCGCCAATCCCAAGAACTCCTAATATCCGTCGGAGTCAAGGGCCTAGACCAATTCCTTATCACCTCCATCTTCTCAGGGTCCGCTTTAACCCCATCGTCTGACACCACATGCTCTAGGAATTCAACCTTTTTCAACCAAAATTCACATTTATCATATTTAGCAAACAACCTCTCATCCCTCAAAATTTACAACACCACCCTCAAATGATTTACATGCTCTTCTTCACTCCAGGAATAAATTATATATCATCTATGAAGACCGCCACAAATATGTCAAGGTAAGGTTTAAAGATCCTATTCATAAGATCCATAAATATTATAGGTGCATTAGTTAAGTCAAAAGATATTACTGAAAATTCTAAGTGCCCATACCTAGTCCAAAATGCCATCTTGGGAATATCACACTCCCTTACCCTCACTTGGTGGTACTCGGACTGAAGATCAATCTTAGAAAAGTGAGTATCCCCTTGTAGTTGATCAAATAAGTCGTCTATCCTTGGTAGAGGATACTTGTTCTTTATGGTGACCCTATTGAGTTGCCAGTAATTGATGCACATTCTAAGTGAGCCATCCTTTTTTCCTAACAAATAACGACAGTGCACCCCAAGGTGACTTCCTAGGCTTTATGAAACGCTTCTCCAATAAATCATTCAATTGATCCTTCAACTCTTTCAACTTCGTCGGGGCCATATGGTAAAGGGGAGTAGAAATGGGTTGTGTATCGGGGAGTAGGTCTATACCAAAGTCTATTTTCCTTTCGGGAGGAACATTGGGAAGATCATCAGGAAAAGACATCAAGAAACTCATTGACCACCAGAACCGACTTAATAGGAAGGACTTTAGACTCAACATCCCTAACCATTACAAGATGGTAAATGCAACCCTCAGAAATCAATTTCTGGACTTTAAGGCAAGAAATGAACCTACCCTTAACCACCACATTATGACTTTCCCACTCAAGGATGGGCTCATTAGGGAATTCAAATCTAACTTTATGGGTTCTACAATCAATGGAAGCATGATATGCATGTAACCAATCCATCCCAAGAATAATGTCAAAATCTACCATGTCAAGTTCAACAAAATCACGAGGCAAGACTTTATGAAATATAGACAAGGGACAATGCCTATTGACTCTTCTAGCAATAAGGGACTCAACAAGAAGGGTAGACACTTTATAGGGTTCACACAACAATTTGGGACATACATGAAGCTTCTTGGAAACAAAAGGAGTAATGAAAGAAAGAGCGGCAGTCGGATCTAATAAAGCATACACATGATAATCAAATATCTTTAACATAATGGTGAAGCACCATGCTAGGTCTAGCGACCTTTAGAGGGGTATGATTGAGGTCGTCGACTGCCATCCTCATAATTTTTAGTAATCCATGGACAATGCCTCAACTTTTGATCCTTTGCTCCACAACTAAAACAAGCACTCAAACCGGCCAAACAATCCCCCGATGCTACCTTCTACACTTGTGGCACGTAGGAGAAGCTTGAACACCAACACCTTTGCCTTTTATTTGAGCATATAGGCAATCAACAATCTTGGGGCTCATCTTGTCACACCCATAGCAAACATTTGAATCCATCAAACATCTGCCATTATGATTCCTTCCACATTTTAGCCACCTTGAAAAACTTACCCCATCACTGCCATTGAGCCTAGCATACGGAAGTACACCTTCAAATTGAACCCTTCTCCTCCTTACTGTAGGGGCTACAGGACAACTCCTCATCTTATGCCCAATACGGTCACACTAGAAACAACCTTCAGTGCCAACCAAACACCTTTCTTGATGCTTCTTGCCACACCATTGACAAGTGGCAATAGGGATCCTTTCTTTTTTGTACTTAGGCACTGATAGACTAGTAAAAGTTGAAGCACCATCAACTCGGGCCCTCTTAGCCTTCCTCTCTCTCCACCTATTATTTGAAATCATGGGGGGCACATGCTTGTTGGTTAAGTTGAGTGGTTACAACCTTGTCCAATAGCCATAGAGCATTGCGAATCTCTGCATCCGATATGTCAATGTTACAAAGTTGATCCTCGAGCGAGGGATAGTCACTATATTGTCCACCACTCTGAATAGCTTAAGAGATTTTCGAAAATGTAACGGTTTTGAATCAGAAATAAGCCTTAGTAGACCTAGATCTACCGCATGACATAGATAATGAAGAAGTGAAACATTTCCTAAAACACCTCATAGCCTCCTGTTCATAGTTGTGGCGTGCTTCACAACCATGAATGAGACTCTAATTGACACAGTGTGTGGACTTTTTAGGACTATTAACAACCTAGTGCTTTAATACCAAGCTTGTCATGACCCAATCCTAGGGCCTAGACGTGACACGAAAAATGGGGAACCCGAAAGAACCCCAAACAAGCCTCTTAGAATATCATTCAATACATCCTTGGTCGCGGAAGCAAAATAAACAACAACAAATGATGTTAATAAGTAGGGAAGAGGGACTAAGGGATGTCTTTCATACAACCATAATTTAATAGGAGTCAAACTCAAGTACATAGAATACCATATTATTGAAATGACCCCAAAAAATGCCCAAAAATGTGCCTTAGAAGTGCATGAAATTGTAATTTTCATATATCTCATAATCCGTACGTGATATCGAAAATTCAACTTCATATTTTTATTCAAGGGGTCAAATGAAGTGGGAAATGTGTTTAACCCTGATTTAAGAGCAACCGTAGCAAAATTCAAAAATCGCAAAAATGCAATTTCTAGTGAGGTTTTCGCGCCCCTAGTGCGACGCGCCAAGGGTGCACCTCAGTGTAAATTTTGTCCAATTTTTTCTTGTCCGGTCCAAGGCTTTTAAGTCTTGGGCCTGAGTGTTCCCATGCATGAAAATACCTATACTTAGCCCTATTTCACCCTAATATCATTCATCTTCAATTTTCAAGTCTCAAAACTCATCCGAAATCTAAGGTTATCATTCAAGCTTCACGTCTCCATCTCCAATCTTCATCAATCTATTCTCCAAAGTCAAGTATGTGGGTTTCTTTCATGAGTTCCTTTACCCATGATACCCAAGATCTCTTTTACTAAAACTTGCATGATTTAAAGTTGATTTACTCATGGGCCTTACTTATTATGAATTTCACTGCACAATATGTTGGGGTTTCATGAAAGTATGGTTGTTTTTACCATGTTTTGATCTATGAATCTATGATCTATTATGATATTTGATGAAGGGTGTTGATGTATGTTGCTTGAGGGTGTTACCAAGTACCTATTGATTGTTTTACATTGAATTTTCTAGAATGCTTTCACTCTTGAATTGCATGATTTTACACTACTACGCACCCACCAAGTGTTTGATAAAATGTCTGGGTATGATTTTCTTGAGGAATTGAAGGTGCAATGCATGTTTTATGAGTTGAAAGATTATATGATGATGAAAGAAATGTATGTACATGGTATTATCTCTATAGTGTTGGGAATTGACCAAGCCTCACTCGGAGGGTTGTAGGCCCGGGTAACCTTATTGAGGGGTTTGTACCTCGATCGCCTTGCTAGGGAGGTGGTAGGCCCATGAAACCATGTCGAGGGTTTTGTACCTTGATAGCCACATTAGGGGGTTTGTACTCTATCAACCATGCTGGGGGATTTGTACCTCATCAACCTTGTTGGAGGGTTTGTACCTCATCAACCTATGAAGGGGTTTGTACCTCATTCGCCTCTCTAAGGGGGTGGTAGGCGTTGGACATACACTAATAACGGTCTCTCATCACACATGTATTATGTTCAATATAAGCATGAGTTTACTTCAAGCATCATTCATGCATGCCATATTGCTATATGCTCATCCATTACCTATGTTATGCATTTTGCTTATGGTACTTATCTCTTGTTGCATTGCATCCTACATACTTAGTACATTCAAACGTACTAATGCATACTCTATGCTTGCATGATGTCACCATGTAGGAACCAGAGCCCTGCTTGATCATCCTCCTCCACGTGGCTAGTATGACATCTCTCAAGCTCTTTGGGGAATCCTCCATTTTGGGGACAATGTTTATGATTTCATACTATGTCCTAAGACTATCTTTCTTTTATGTATATGTTGATTATGAGGGTGATCCTGGTAGCTTGTCTTGGCCTCTGCTAAGTATCTAAGTTGTGGAGGTGTTGTTGGACATGTTTGTATTATGCTATGAGCTTTGACTCTCTCTTGACTCTTGATGTTTATGATATGAAAGTTGTCCCTTAGCCTCGTTTATCCCTAATTTCTATATCATGTTATATTTTATTGCTTCTGCAACCAAGGATGTGTAATGATATGTTAAGAGGCTTGCTTGGGGTCCCTTCGGGTTCCCCATGCGCCATGTTAGCTCTAGGCCCTAGGCTTGGGTCGTGACAATTATCCAACAACACCTCTAGGTGGAATGAAGCAGGGGCCAAGACACTTCCCGAGCTCACCCTCAATGGATAAGTATCCAAAAGTATTAAGCAAGTTTTAACAAGCACGAATGAAAAGTAGATATTGGCCTCGGAGTTGAGGACTCACCAAAGGCTTCTTCAAGCAAATCAACTAGCCACGTGGAGGAGGATGATCAATAGGAGCTCTGGTTCCTGCATGGTGATATCATGTAGGCATAAAGTATGCGTTAGTACATGAAATGTACTAAGTATGCAGGGTGCAATGCAACAAAGACATAAGCCATAATAATCAAAATGCATAAACATAATCAATGGATTCAAACTCAATATAACATTCATGATCAATGCTTGTATCAAAATGTGCATGTAAACATTGAACTTGAATAACATAACATATATATGTAGGAGGAGACTTAACTGACATATAAGACCAACCAAGCTACTACTTGGAATTCCAAAGCATGACACCCCCTCGGAAAGGTGTGGTCTACTTGCCAAGTAAACCATACTTGACCCCACTTGAGGGGAAACATGAATTAGATGGGTCCACTAGTAAAGACCTTTTAGGGAAATAATATAATCCTATGGCGGCAAATAGTTTAGAGAGTAAAGACTTTATATAAGGACCCCTTGAGTCGAGCCCCCACCTTAAGCCTCAATCGATGCTAAGTCTAATCCCACGGAATACTTGAAATAATTATAAGTTTAATCATAACATGAATAACTTGTAAAAGACATGATAACATGGCATGTGTAGTTCATTCACATACTTGATCCATACATGAGCATATACCTTATACTAGAAGGTAGAAGATAATACATAGACTTGACCCCTTCTAGTAGGTATTGCATTTCATTGAGAGTAGAAACTTGTAACATGTTTGACCTTTACTAGTGAGCTTTAGCTGCACATAAGAGTGAATGGGTGATTATGCTTGACCGCTTCACGTGTACCTGAGGGTAAATAGTTATTGGCTTGCTCCCTTCATGTAGGCATTATTCACTCACAAGAGGGTAGAAATATAGAATAAGGGCTCAACATATTACTTGCAAATCATAGAAACTTTACATGAGTGTAATACATACTAAGGAGCCCATAATTTTCATGAAAACACTTGACTTGTAAGTAGTGTAATAGCCTTTCAACAACCTAAGAATACTTTTCAGGTAAATTCATACAATAATCTCCCATCAACATCAAGAATCCTTGTCAAGTAATTTAGTCAAACACATGGCGGGCATATGCACATGTACTTAAAATCATGCATTTCAAGAGTAAGAGACAAGAGAATAGTAAGATCAATTCATTTCAATGTCATTCAAATCAACCCACTACTATTATCCTCATATTTTAAGAAACTATCATATTTCAATATACATATAGTTTAAATCATTCTTAATCAACCCATCATGATAATATACATCATCTTTCAAAATATGGACATGGGAGCATGAAATCCTTCTTATGAAGCAAAAACCTTTACTTTTGAATATCATGAAAACCAATTAAACACATAAGTTCCTTCATAGCTTTTCATAGCATCATAGAGAACATAATTTGAACATCACAATATCCATCTCAATATCAAACCCCATTTCCTGTAAAACTCATATAAAGGACATATGTATAATGTACAATAATATCATCATAAACAATAGTTCATAAATACCCCTAAAATAATTCATAAATCCATAAATTCCACATAATATTGTACTTTATGATAATGCACAAAATAGACGATAATCGAATGCATAGTAGTAATACCATATTCAATAGTTCATAAAATAATCATAAAGATTCATAAACTTCACGTAGTAGGAGAGCAGAGATGGTTGGACTTGTGGAAACAAAGGTTCCCACAATCAAATCCACATATGTGAAATTTAGAATTCTTGAAGAAAGATTTGGGGAAGACGTGAAGCTTGACTTGGGTTCTTGAAATTCTAAATGTGCTCTTGAGATTCTTCGAATTGAATGGGGGATTTGGTGATGTTTTTTGAGAGAATTTGAGAGGGTTTTGGAGAGTGTTATGAGTGTTCTGGAACTTGAATATGGCGAAAAATTAGGGTATTCCCATGTATATAGGCATTGGGTTATTACCTAAATGCCCTTGAGCGAAATTGGAAATTAAGGAAAATATTACACTGGTCCACGCCCAGGGTGCGACGCGAACCAATCACGGACAGGGGACTTCACTAGTTTGTGTCCAAGGTGTGATGCGGTTGGGTCGCGGATCGTCACTACTTTTTGTCCCCATTGCAAAAATAATTTTTTGATACGGGTTATCTAACAATAGAGGGCCACCCTTTTCCTAAACAATTTTGCCCCCGAACAAGAATATGAAATCGAATTTTGAAATCGTGCACGAATTTTGAGATATGCATACATGAAGATGCAATATCCATACCTCTTCCACTCTAATTAAGCTTAAGATAGCAAACTAAGTCCCTTATATGATTCCAAGTCTTAACTGTTAGCCCTAATATTATGTTGTATGCATTCATGTTTATGGTAACAAGTTTATGATGATTTTTGACATTCATGTTGAGATTTTTGAAAATGGTGTTCAAATTAATTGTTGCATTCGTGTCAAGCTGAAATCTTCATGATTACTTCTCGTATACATGTTCTTTTGACATTCGGGGATGAATGTTTCCAAGGGGGAGATATTGAAAAGCCCCGAAAATGTGCTTCAGAAATGCCCATATTCGTAATTTCAATATATCTCAAAATTTGTACGTGATATCAAAAATCTGACTTTATATTCTTGATCAAGGGGAAAAATTGTATTGGAAATGGGTATAAACCGGATTTTAGAAGACCTATAGCAAAAAATGATTTTCGCCAACTTTTCGCAAAACAGTGTGGGTCCGCGATGGCTCCGCGACGTAGACCTATCGCTGAGTAGCATTATCACTTCCTTAATTTTTTTGTTTCTGCCTAAGGCATTAGGGTCATGACTCCATTCTCTTTTACACATGAAATATCCTATGCTTAGTCATATTTCAACTCCATATCACTCAAAAACCCTCTCTAGAACCTCTCAACCATTTTATCAAAATTCCCATCCAAATTCAAATGTCTCAAGCTTTATTCCATATCTCAAGTACTCCCTTCAAGCTTCAAGTCTCCTTCAACTCTATATCAAGGAATCCCCAAATTTAGGTATATGGGTTTCATCCATTGCTTCCTTTCACCCATGGAGCCCAATCTCCAATTTATGAAAATTGCATATTTTAAAGTTGCATTATATATGGGTGTCTTCTATTATGATTTATGAGTATAACTTATATTGGAGCTTTATGAAATATTGATTTATTATACATGACTATCTATTTCAAGCTTGTACTATGAATGAGTTTTTTCTATTGAGACTGTGCATATTTTGAGCTATGAAACTATGATGTATTATGAGATTTGATGATGGATTTCAAGGTATCCTATATGTGGGTGTTACTATATGTTAGTGGGTTGATTTGTATTGAGTTTTCTCATATTATTATACTCTTGAATTGTATGATTTTGAACAAGCATTATACAGCCACCAAGTATTTGATAAAATCTCTTTATAAGGATTCTCAAATTATTGATGTATTGTTGCATTATTTATGAGCCAAGTGACATCATGATCATTTTGGGCTTTCAAAATGTATTGAATTCATGAACATGCCTATGATGTTGTAAATGCCATGTTCACTTTCCCTGGTAAGTAGGCCACACCTTGTCAAGGGGTATCATGCCTCGGTCACCTTATCGAGGGGGTGTCATGCCACAGTCACCTTGTCGAGGGGGTTCCAAGCCTCGTTCACCTTGTCGAGGGGCTGTCATGCCTCAGATTCCAAGTGGTAGCCAACTCGGTCTATGTTGATTTAGATCTCTTCCCACATATGTATCATGCTCTATGCAAGTTGAATGATCTATAAACATGTTTTACTTCAAGCATTGATCATGCATGACATATTGAGATTATGCTTATCTATTACTTATTACTATACATTTTGACTATATTGGCTTTTGTCTTATTGCATTGCATCCTATATACTTAATACATTCAAATGTACTACACATATTTTATGCCTACATGATATAACTATGCAGGGACCAGAGCTCCTCTTGATCATCCTCAAAATGGCTAGTAAGATTATTCGAAGATAAGCTTGGTGAGTCCTCAAGTTCGAGGACGCTATCTACTTTCTCTTGTTATTTCTAGGACTTCTTTATTCTGAACATTTGACATTATGAGGGTGGGCCCAGAAAGTGTCTTGGCCCTGCTCCATTCTAAGTTTAGAGGCGTTGTTGGAATATTATGATGTATTTATGCTATAAGCTTGACTCTTATGCTTTTATGATATCAAAGACTTCCCTTAGTCCCCTTTCCCCTTTTATATTATCTCTTTTTGTTGTTTACTTTGCTTCTGCGACCAAGGATATGTGCTTGATATGCTAAAAGGCTTGTTGGGTCCCTTCGGGTTCCCATTCGCCATGTCACGTCTAGGCCCTAGGCTTGGGTCGTGACAGGTCAGATGTTGATTGTTAAGATTCTAAGCTAGTTCTTTCTACTAGCCTTTTTTTCAATATTATTTTGAGAACTAGATGAGATGTTCCCATTTACTTCCTTATGTCTTCTGCCGATTTGTAGAGTTTATTGATTGAATGATTATGCTGAGTCCAAGTGGTTCACTTGGGGACTAGAAATAATTTCTGGATGTCGACCCCGTCTTGGGTGCCCTCCTGGGGTGTGACAAACTTGATATCAGAGCACTAGTTCAAGAGTCCTTGGGAGTCGATGAAGTCATGTCTAATAGAGTCCTCATTATTGGTGTGAAGAGCTCCACATCCATAATTTGGAGGCTATGGGACATTTAGCAATTGTTTCATTTCTTTCATGTTGTAAATCATGCTATAGAGTTATACTCTATGAAAAGTCATCTTTTCATTTGTGCTTTGCTCGTCGCAGAGTTGTGATCATGCCTGCTAAAAGAGCCGTCAGAGGTAGAGGACGTCATACCAGACAAAATGTCAATCCACTTAAGCCTCAAGGAAATAAGGAACCCATGGCACCAACTGTCCCTGTTGAACAAACCCCACAAGATGAGGTCTCCAATGCTGAGCTACGCCAGGCTATTCAAACTTTAGCCTAGGCTGTCACAACGCCTGCTGGGTGATGTGTTGTCAAATTACAGCACATTTGGTGCCTAAAACAATGGATTTTGTAAGTTCGTACAGTGACTTTTTAGTGTTTTGATGTGTTTTTGTGTTAATTTTGCAGAAAAGTTAGGTTGGCATGATTGTGAAGAAACGTTGCAGATTTTGCTGAAGCATAGGCCATACGAGCCCTCCAATGAGTAGTAGCTTCCACTACAAGTCATAGGTTGTGTCGTAGTAGGAATCAGAGACCAAAAATCAGAAAATTGCCAAGTGAAGGTCACCCCTATGAGCCCAGCCTACGAGTTGTAAGACACACTACGACTCATATAGGTAGACTCATAGCAAGAATTAGAGAGCCAAAATGTCAGACCAAAAACTGAAGACCAAGACTACGAAACCAATATACGAGTCATAGCATGAGTAAAGACTCGTACCTATGGGTCGTACCAGTTCAGTCAAGATGTAAAGAACCTAATACGAGACATCAACTACGACTCGTAGGCCAACCTATGAGTCGTAACTGCAAAATTTATTAGATGCCAGCTATCTTTTCTGCATAATTCCTTTGATTATTTTGTAAATACTATAAGTAGTTTAAGTTAGATTTTTGAGAGGGAGTTCGAACAGTAGACATTTCTCCATTACATTTTAAAGCTTTTCTTAGGTTCTTAGAGAAAATTATTGTTCTCTTTGGGAAACCCATTTTGGGGATTGCAAATCTTACTTTGTACTCATTGTTGATCAATTAAGCTTGTGGGTTTGCAACTTGTGGTGCCTATCTCATTCATTGTTATTGGTGAAATTCTCAACTATGTCTATTTTGTGCATTTTTGTGTGTCTTATCTTAGCCATGAGTAGCTAAACATCCACAACTTGGGGTGTGGGAACCATTGGTAGTTGACTTGAGATGACCTAGTTTTGTGCATGTCTATGATTGGGGTTTTGCATGTATTGTTTATTTTCCTTCATGACTAATGTTGTTTGGTGGTGGCCAACACCAAACCCTGCCTACTATCATGATCCCGACCAAGTAGTGACGAATAGGAAAAGGGAAGTAGATAACAGGATTCGGTTGATATTTTCCTGTCTAATCGACCAAACCTGACCAAGGGAAGGTTGACTGGGACAATAGATAATGGTTAGTTGGCAAGCCATGGTAGCCGACCAAGCGCCATGGTGAAATTCGATCTTCACCTTCACAAGACGTCTGAAAGAACCTAAGTTATCGTCCTGCATGCGTTTCATCGATCATAGTTATGTTATCTAGGGTAATTGAGTCAACGAGCCATGGGGAACACAATTCCCAAGTTGTCCCCAAAATTAAGTGTTTTTCTGAACTTTAATTCGTGTTTATTTTATGTTGTTTTTGAATCACAAAAACCCCCTCCCCTCATCTAGAGATTGTAGTTATAGATACTAGGAATGATTAGTAGTGAAATATTATAGTCAAACCCTGTATTCCCTGTGAATTCGACCCTAACCTCGATTAGGTTAATCACTGATAGCGACTGCTTTCTTATTGGAGCGTGACCATCACAAAAATTATGGCATCGTTGTCGAGGAATACAGCTAGATTTTGACTTTAATTCACTATTAGTTAATTCTAGTGTTAATTTCTAGAGTCTCTTGTATTTTACTTTTTCTGTTTGTTTTTGTTAGTAACTCTAGGTATAGGTTGGCTGGCACTATGGCTGAGCAGAAGTTTTACATTGCAACCGATTTTATTAGAAGATTTACAGAGGCATTCCCTATTTCATGGGCAAAGGTCTGAGGATCCTCGAATTCATCTACAGACTTTCAATCAAATGCTGAGGGAGGTCCTTGGGACAAGACATCCTATTTGGGAAGCTATGGCTCTTTAAGTTTTCCCCATGACTCTCCGGAATGAAGCTATAGAATGGTGGTCAATCCTCCCACCTGATGTTTTCTCAAACTAGGGAGAGGTACAGAGTCTTCCTCAGAAACTTCTATGAGGAGTCTGACAAGTAAAAACTACAAAACGACATCTGTAATTGCAACAAAGTGCTAAGAGAACCTTCGGTAGTGGCTTGGAAGAGATATAAGCAGTGTTTGGCAGCAAATCAGAACCATGGTCTAATTAATGATGAATTGACAGCTAGCTTCTATTGAGCACTAACTTCTGAACTACAAGGATAGGCTGACGAATTATTCAGAGAAGATTGTTGGGAGTTCGTAAGGCGACCATTTAATGAGATAATTAATATTATGGATAAGCTATCCACAGTTGCCCAAGTCTACCAACCCCTTTAAGGGCAAGCTGGACCAACCACTAGTGTACCTACGAGAGCCTTTAGTAAATCAAAAACTGAAAATGTAGCACATTGGACAAGGCTACCCCATCAGCATTATATCACCGATAAACTGACCTAGATTGAGCATAGGATTGAATAAGTTCTGACCAAAGTGAATGAGCAAGATGACATCGTCAGGGAGATAAAGTTTGATGTCTTAAATGTAATTACAAAGTGGAACAACAAACTATATCGATGCAAAGTCTGGGTGATAGGATTGAGTAGCTCGCTGAGCAACTAGATGTAGTCCAAGATGAACAAAGGAAAAGTAGAAGAAGCAGTGATGGAGCCCATGAGGAAGTTTGAGTACTCATGAATGACTGAGTCAAGCCACGACATTAAACAAGGTGATTCTTGGGAGGCAACCTAAGTATCTTTTGTGCGTTGTTTTATTTTAAGACATTTTATCGTATTTTAATTGTTCATTAGTAAGTTAATTGTGTATTGAAATTGTTGAGACTTTTAACCAGTTACATCAATTGGTATTTTGGTGTATTTTAAGTGATAGGTTGCAGGAACATACCAAGAGCTGAAGAATTGGTAAATCATGCTTTGAGGCGGCCTCTACGAGTAGGCCTACGAGTCATAGTGAAGTTTACGACTCGCAGTCATGCCTCATAGAGAGAAACAGTATTAGAAGGTGGCACCCACACTACGAGCCAACCTTACGATTCATAGGATCTCCTACGAGTCGTAAGTGGAGTTCGTAGTGCTCAGGTATGAAATCAAAATTCTTCTAAGTGTTGCGTCAACTATGAGACCGGGACCCACGAGTCGTATGTCATTAAATGACTCATAGTCAAGGCCTCGTAAGACCAATCTGAAGAATTTTAAAGGATGAACCATTTTGAATTTTAAGAGATTTGCGTCTCCTGGCTCTTCATGCCCCTTCTTGAAGCACCCCATTTTAGTTTTTAAGTTCCCCCATCATTCCCTATCATTATTTCTTACACCTTTACATTTCAACCACTAATATTCCTCAGAAATTGAAGTGTGCACCAAGAACTCTGCTAGCTTTTTCTTCTTCTTATCGTTCATTCATTCATCTGGTAAGTTTTTGTGATTAAAATTGGTTTATCTTTGAATAAGCTCTTGTCCAATAGATGCATGGATGAATGTCTTATGAGCATAGTCATGTGAAAATAATTGTGATATTAAGAAGAATGTTATACGAAATTGCTTGTTTCCTTGTAAAAAAGTCTTGGGGTCTGCCCTTTCTTGGTGATTGATCTTGTGTTTTGTTGCATACTTATTAGTCATTTTCATATAAAGATCATGTGGGACTAAAATGGTGGATTGAGGGGTGTTACCAGTTTACTTTCAAATATGTGATGATGTTGATACCTCTGAAAGAATTTAGAACTGTTAAGGGTTGATTAGTGCTTTGGTTTATTATGGTTGGTGATGAAGAATGTTTAGATTTGTCGCGATGTCGTTCATGCCTTTGTGTTGTAAACTTCTGTGCTTACTTGAGTTGTTGTTGGTCTTAATGGAAAAGTTGTAGACATCTAAGATTCTTTTAGTTTTCTGCTATGAAGACTCACTATGAGGCGTAGTTCCGCATTACGAATCATAGTGACCCCTCGTAGAAGGCAACAGTCATCTAAGCTACCTTATCATTTTCCATGTGAGAAACACCTACGACTCATAGCACCTGTTACGAGCCATAATGGTGACCTCGTGGCCTTGATATGAATTCTCTACCTGACTCTGAAATGAGCTACGAACTGAGACTACGACTCGTAGGCCACTCTATGAGTCTTATCTATGCCTCGTAGCTTATTCCATAATGCTTTTTATTTTATGGGTTAGTTCATGATGCCGAAGTATGACTCGTAGGTTACCCTATGAGACGTATCTGTACCTCGTATCTGCAGCCTTGCCCCTGGTTCAGGTTGTTTTTACTGTAGTAATTGTAATGTTCTTGTGTAGTTATTTCATTTGATACTTGTTAGTTAGAATACAACATCTTGGCTCTCATGCTTTAACATGCTTGCAAAGAAAATGTCTTCAAAAGGATGACGGAGTGCTACTTTTGTTTTAGGTCATCACCTAAGAGATGTATCCTCCAAGGAGGAGTAATCAACTGAGGAGATGCACGTGCACCTTGACCCAGTGGCGAACGTTCCCTTGGCACGATAACAATCGACCAGAGTATCAATGAAAGTGGATAGCCCCTCCCAGTCTGATGAGGAGGGTGAAGAAATTTGAGTCAGATGATGATGACTCCACCTCTAATGCGGATTCCTTTGAGATGTCTCAGTCTCATTCAGAAGAGACTGTTCCTCCACAGCCTGATGATTCAGCATACACCGTCACCTCCACCAAACCTCAGAACACATGGTGGCATGTTCGGGGCATAAAAGAAATCTATGATAAGGGACTGGAACTTAAGGGTCAAGGGAGGCCAGTGCAAAGATTTCACGAGGAGGCAAGGTCGAAAGACTCAGGGTTGAAAGGCGTGCCAGGTTTAGAAGCTGACATTGACCGTCATGGATTAGCATGGTTATCACAAATGCTGGGGAAGTATGCTCCTCACTTGGTCCAGGAATTCTATGCTTCATATTATTCTACTATACATAGCAACCTCCAGAGGCTCATGAAGCCCATTGATGCACCACGGTTGAGTGAAGTCATGGTCAGGGGAGAGATAGTCGATATCTTAGCAGAGACTATTCAAAGGTCGCTATTCAGGCTGAATTATAGAACCCCACACTCCACAATAGAATATGACCATAGGATGGCAGAAATGAGGAAAACAATTAATCATAATGATGTTGGGCTGAAAACGGAATTATTAAGGTGGATAGCAGGCCAAGTTTGCGAGGAAGGTATCAAGCCGATATGGGTTACAGACCATGCCAAGCATATTCTGAAGGCCTATCTCTCCTTTAGGGAAAAGTTCTAGTGGTCTATTATCCGGATGCATATCAGGCCCATATTCACAGATAATGTGATCCCATTAGAGAGGGTCGTGTTGTTGGAGAGCATCTTGGCAGTGCATGAAATCGATTGGGCTCAAGTTTTGGCAGAACATATTCACGAGTTAGCAGTCCGCACTTATCAGGCATTGTCATTCCCCATTTTGATTCATAGACTATGCAAGGAGGTGGGTGTAATAGTGTCTCTTCACTTGGACCCTCATGTAGAGGCTTTGCGTACGATAGATCCCAGCCTAATCAAGGCCCGCAAAAACCCAACAGCCCTACAGAGAGCTGCCCCACCTCCTATTCAAGCCACAAGTTCCAGGTTCACTCCAGCTCCTACTGGTACTACTCCGACTACTACAGAGCCCACACCAGCAACCGATATTGAGTCTACACCATCCACAAGCATCCCACCAGCTGCAACTACATTTCAGGTTGGCCCACTTTTCTCTGTTATTGCTTTTCAGGCTTTATTGCGCAGGCTTGCTGTAACAGAGGGCAGGTTGCGAGAGTTATCAGCACAGGTCTGACCGTTGCTTGATTAGACTGTTCGGGATGCATAGGAGAGAATGAGGCAATTTACCCGAGATTTAGTTGATGATAGAGTACGAGCGGTTGATGCACGGGTCGATACGTTTGAGGCTAGAGTCCAGAAGAGGCTCGAGGGTGCTAGGCCTGCCGACACGAGTGCGGTGACTGATGAGTTGGCCAGGTTCAAGTCCGACTTGTTGTAGCTATTGGCAGCCCCTGTTCCATCCCCAGAGCTAGCACCGGTAGGTCATGAGGCATTTGATTGGCTCACCAACCATCCGGACACCCACGAGAAGAGGCCTCTTGAGCATGTTGATCTGGAGCTGACCCCGAAGAGGCCGAGACGTGAGAAGGAGAAGCTCATACCTGAGGAGGTGGTGTGGAAGTCGCTTATTTTGGTGGTTATTCAGAGAGAGCACAACACACCCCACCTAGAGAGGGTACTTCAGTAGAGGAGGAGAGGCAGAATCAGGACCCTGTAGACCAGCCCGAGACTAGTGCATAACCACCATGATGTTTGAGCACTTTTGACCCCAACTCTTACTTTTCTTTATGGATACTCTATCCTTTTGGTAGACAATATTGTTCTATTTTGAATTTTGTGGATGATCTTGTTGGATAATTTTTTTATGTTGGTTTTGGACATTAGTTGTGTTAACTGTTAGTTTTGAATGTATATATATCTATGTATGTTTTCGTATGTTCGTCTTTTGTTAGTGTTGTTACTTTGAGGACAAAGTATCCTATTTTGGTGGGTGGTGGAAGTTATGGATTAAGGTGAAGTCTGAGTATCCTCAAGTCCATAATCCCCTATTTTTGATCCCAAGGTTTTCTTGTTGTGCTTCTTTTTCCTAGTGGATGTTTATTTTTTGTTGAATGTATAGATAATGGGTAAATTCATAGTAGTTATTGTCTATTGGCATATACATTATTGTTAGAGTTGTTTTTAATATTTTGATCAAAAATTGGGTACCCTCAAAATTTTTTGAGGTTGTGAGTATTGATGTATGCATACATTTTTGAGTATCTGGCAATGTTTGTTCGGATCTTGTGAAGGTAAGTTAAGATTGAAAGCATGACCTATGAGTTTATACATGATTGTGGATGCAATTGTCATGTGTGTTGTGAGCTTATTTTGCTACATTCATGCATATTTTATGGACCCAGAACTTTCCTTGTTACTCTAAAAGATGGTTTGGTGATGTGGTGGGTATGGAAAGGATCTTAGGCCTTTGTTCTTTGAGTGAAATCACTTTCAGCCTAAAATAACCCACTAGTTAAGTGAGAGAATCCCTTTTTCCAAATTTTTGAGCTTATCATGTACTCATTCTTTCTTGATACTTTGCTAGCTTAACCTTGTCTGATGAAATACCTTGATATTGGCCCTGTTCTATCCTTGAACATGTGAACCATGATTGAGGCCAAAGGCCTAAGCTAAAGGTGGCTTCAGTTGGTGGCCTTAGTTTGAGGCATAGATATTGTGTACTTCACCTGAGGCTAAAAGCCTAAGTTGAGGGTGGCCCTTATTATGGTAAAGTAAAATTGGTAAGGTGGTTAGCTGGGAAATCAAGAAAGAAATGAAAAAGCATGAACCGAGTGAAGGCAAAGAAGAAAAGTTCCTTTAATTGAGAAAAAGTAGCAAAAATGAGTTTGAAATCAAGGCATAGCTGAAAAAGAGAAAGAAAGCACTCGATAAAAGTTCAAAGCAAGTGAAAAAGGAGGGATTGATGAAAAAAGGGTTGGATTATGAAAGCAAAAAGTGTTGGTAAACATGATTCAAGGATAGTTTTTAGTCATTACTTGCCCAAAATGTTGCACCAAAGCACCCTGAGCCTATGTTACAAGCCTATAAGTCCTAAAGTGATTCAAATCCACCCTATCACCAAGCCAGAAGATGAGTAGAGAGGCAAGCCTATGGTGTTAGTTAGCATGCATTGAATTTCAATTGTGAAAGTCAGAATGCTTCCTCAGTCCCTGAATTCTAAATGCTTTTGAGTGAGTATGAGGGACTTCTTTCTATTAAGGGCATTTGCACTAATTGAGTAGCATATGACTATACCAATGATTGTGGACGGTTGATGCTCCTCAGCTTGCCAGAGTTGGATTGTCAAGTCTCTCATAATGTTCTTGTTTGCTCAACAACTTGGCAATCCTGTTTCGGAAGTAGTAGTTGGGTACCTAAACCAAATGAGTAGTTGTATATGCCATTGATATTGCTGCTATGTATTTCTCTATGTCTTCATTGATTGAGTCGATGCTACAAACAATTCTAAGTTGAGGGTGTTGATGTGCTATCAAATTATAGCACATTTGGTGCCTAAAACAAGGGATTTTGTGAGTTGTTACCGCGACTATTTAGTGTTTTGATGTGTTTTTGTGTTAATCTTGCAGAAAAGTTAGGTTGGCATGATTTTGAAGAAGCGTTGCAGATTTTGCTGAAGCATAGGCCGTACAAGCCCTTCTACGAGTCTTAGCTCACGCTACGAGTCGTAGGTTGTGTCGTAGTAGGAATCAGAGACCAAAAATAAAAAATCTGCCAAGTGAAGGTCATCCCTACGAGCCCAGCCTATGAATCATAAGACACACTACGACTCGTATAGGTGGACTCGTAGCAAGAATCAGAGAGCCAAAATGTTGGACCAAAAATTGAAGACCAAGATAACGAGACCAACATACGAGTCGTAGCTCGAGTAACGACTCATACCTATGGGTCATACTAGTTCAGTCCAAGATGCCAAGAACCTGATATGAGACCCCGACTATGACTCGTAGGCCAACCTAGGAGTCGTAACTGCGAAATTTATCAGATGCCAGCTGTCTTTTCTGCATAATTCCTAGGGTTGTTGTGTAAATACTATAAATAGTTTAAGTTAGGTTTTTGAGAGTAAGTTCGAACAATAGACATTTTTTTAGAGTAGATTAT
>JAPFFP010061598.1:0-26760 GCA_026153255.1 Solanum medicagineum | reverse complement strand
GATGGGCTTGAGGGTTTTGTTGTGTATTGTGATGCATCTAGAGTTGGTTTGGGTTGTGTGCTAATGCAAAATGGTAATGTCATAGACTACGCTTCTAGGCAACTCAAAGTGCATAAAGGAATTACCCTACTCATGATCTAGACTTAGCCGTCGTTGTGTATACATTGAAGATATGGCGTCATTATTTGTATGGGGTGTTGCAAGATATGGATAATGGTGTAGTTGTTGTTGATGGTTCTAAATCTTCCTTGGTTGATGATGTGATAGCAAAACAAGATCTAGACTTCTCCTTGCTTGAATTGAAGGCATTGGTGAAAGAGGGCAAGATAGAGGTTTTCTCCCAAGGGGGAGATGGGGCCCTTAGATACCAAGGTAGGTTGTCTGTGCCATGTGTTGATGGTTTGAGGGAGAGAATTCTTGATGAGGCTCATAATTCTTCTTACTCTATCCACCTTAGTTCCACCAAAATGTATAAGGACTTGAGGGATGTGTATTGGTGGGGAGGCATGAAGAGGGACATTGCCGAATTTGTTTCTGGTTGCCATTGTTATCAACAAGCCAAAACCAAGCATCAAAGGTCGGGTGGCCTAACCTAAGACATAGATATTCCTACTTGGAAGTGGGAGGTGATTAATATGGACTTTGTAGTTGGGTTTCTCTAGACTAGGAAAGGTTTTGATTCCATATGGGTGGTGGTTGATAGGATGACGAAATCAGCTCACTTTCTGCCGATCAAGACTACATATGGGGCTGAAGAATATGCAAGGTTATACATCCATGAGTTAGTGAGGTTACATGGGGTCCCTTTATCCATTATATCAGATTGTGATGCATAATTTACTTCACACTTTTGGAGGTCTTTTCAAAGGGGTCTTGGTACCAAAGTTCACCTTAGTACGGCCTTCCACCCTCAAATGGACAACCAAGCCGAAAGGACAATTCAAACACTTGAGGATATGCTTAGGGCTTATGTTTTGTAGCTTAAAGGTAGTTGGGATTACCATCTTCCATTGATTGAGTTTGCCTACAACAATAGCTATCACTCTAGCATCGGTGTGGCTACTTTTGATGTTCTTTATGGGAAACGTTGTAGATCACCGGTAGGTTGATTTGAGGTTGGAGAGGTGGCTTTATTGGTGCCAGATCTGGTTATGAATGCTCTTGAGACTGTTAGGATGATTCGGGAAAGGTTGAGGACAACCCAAAGCCGTCAAAAATCCGAAGCCGATGTGAGAAGAAGAGACCTTGAATTCAAAGTGGGTGATTGGGTCTATTTGAACATTTGTCCAATGAAAAGTGTGGTCCATTTTGGTAAAATAGGGAAGTTGAGCACAATGTATATTGGTCCTTATGAGATGATAGATAGGATTGGCAAGGTAACTTATGAGTTAAAGTTGCCTAGTGAAATGAATTTGGTTTATCTGGTATTTCATGTTTCTATGTTGAGGAAGTGTGTTGGTGATTCTAATGGCATTGTGCCTCTTGATGTTGTGGTTGTTGTTGAGGATAGCTTAACTTATGAGGAGGTTTTGGTTCAGATCTTAGATAGGAAGGTAAAGAGATTGAGGAACAAAGAGGTGGCATCCGTTAAGGTCCTTTGGAGAAACCAACAAGTCGAAAGTACTACTTGGGAGGCCGAGGCGGATATGCAAAAATGGTATCCTTATCTTTTCCACTACGCTCAAGCCTTAGGTACTAATCCTAAGTCTCATAGGTGATTTCAAGTCTTACATTTCAGCCCCTATGTCATTCATATGCATTCAAGTTTAAGTCGGTAAACTTATGATGATTTTACACTTATGTTGAGATTTTGAAAATAGTGTTTTACATGTTATGTTGCATTCTTGCTGGGGCTGATTTGTTCATGATCACCCTTGCCTTGTACGTCTCTTTTACATTCGGGGATGAATGTTCCCAAGGGGGAGATATTGAAACGGCCCCAAAAAGTACCCAGAAACGTGCCTCAGAATGCTCGGAATTTTAATATCCATATATCCTAAAATCCATTCGTTATTTCAAAAATCTAACTCCATATTTGTGATCAGGGGGTCAAAACTAGGTGAAAAGGGGTCTAATCTCGATGTAAGAACGAAAAATTCTCAATTATAAATTTTTAAGTGACGAATTCCAATGAGGTTTACGTGTTCGCTCCGCGACCCGCCAAGGGCGCGCTTTAGTGTAATTCCTTCTCCGTGTCCTCTCCGCGACATGGAGAGGTGTATTTTTCCTAGCAGTGTATTCTTGTGCGGTCCAAAATATTCTAAGTGTTGGGCCCAAGTTTCCCAAATGTGTTTTTATCTATACTTAGTTAAATTTCACCCTTATATCATCCTAAATATTTCCCAATACTCCCCAAAACACTTAGCCATATTTTCACTCCAAAATTCATGACTCAAAACCCTCATCTGGGACTAAGGATTTTCTTCAAGCCTCAAGCTTCCATTTTCAAACTTCACCAAGAACTTCTCCAAATCTAAGGTATGTGGTATAAAACCATTGGGTCCTTCCACCCATGGTGCCTAAGACTCTTTTTTGCTAATATTGCATGATTTAAAGTTGATTTTACATGTGGGTCTTGTATATTGAGAAATTTACTGCACAGTGATTTCAGTTCATGAAAGTATGGTTGTTTTAGCATGTTTTGAGCTCTGAATCTTGGATCTAATGTTGGATTTAATGAGGGGTTTTGATGTGAATGTCATTGTGGGGTGTTGCAAGGTGTTGATTGATGGTCTTACTATAGATTTTCGTGCATGATTTCATTTCCAAATTTCGTGGTCTTTCACCCCCATTATGCACCCCCAAGTGTTTGATAAAATGTCCGGTTATGGTTTCTTGAGGAATTGAAGGTCCAAAGCATGAGATATGATATGAATGATATTATGATGATGAAATGAGATTATTTACATGATATATATGTTCTATATAATGTGCTGCATTAGACCATGCCCGGTCCAGGGGGTATAGTAGCCCGGATAACCATATGAGGGGTATGTACCTTGCACCAGGGTGTCCAGGTGTGAAGACATCAACCATGTGAGGGGTATGTACCTTGCCACCAGGGTGTCCAGGTGTGAATGGCATCAACCATGTGAGGGTAATGTACCTTGCCACCAGGGTGTCCAGGTGTGAATGGTATCTCCCAACCAAAGTTGGGATTCTAGCTTGGTCTCTACATATATGATATCCGATATGAGCATCAGTTACTTAAGCATGTTTTATTTATGCATTGAACATACATGTCATATTATTATACTATGCCTATTATCTAATGTATGCATTTTGAGTATGATGTCTATTTATTGTTGCATTGCATCCCACATTCTTAGTACATTCAAATGTACTAACGCATACTCTTGCCTACATGATATCGGCATGTAGGAACCAGTGCTCAAGTTGATCATCCTACTCCTATATGTGGCTAGATGGGTTCTACTTAAATATAGTTGGTGAGTCCTCCACTTCGGGGACCTTAGTCTATGTTGCTATTGTCTATGTATTAAGACACTTTCTTATGTTCTATTTTGACTATGAGGGTGAGACCGGTTACTTTGTCTTAGCCCCCGCTCTATCTATGTATTTAAAGGTGTTTGTTGGAAACAAGTTATGTATCTGTTATGACTCCTTGGCCCTTATTAATGTTGTTTTGCAAGTTATCCCTTAGCCCCTTTGCCCCTTAATCTTATTTTAGGTCTTTTACATGCTTCAGTGATCAATGATGTGTAATGATAAATTTAGAGGCTAGACTGGGGTTCCTTCGGGTTCCCCATTCGCTGTGTCACATCTAGGCCCTAGGATTGGGTCGTGACACCAAAACTTTCTTATTCTAAATCATTCATCAAAATCCAAGTTCCCTCTTCAAGTTCATTCTCCCAAGGCTTCTATTGAAGACTTCAACTAAGACTTCAAGCTCCTCTTCACAAATCCTAGATTTTTTATATTGAATCCATCAAAAGTATGCGGGACTTCATCCATGGGTACCTTTCACCCATGGAGCCCAAAAAACTCCTTTCCTTTTCATTCAACTTTTAATGAAGGTATTTTGGAGTTTTATGATTTCAACTCAAATTTCATGAATGTTTTTCCGATCTAGTTATGCATGAATTAAATTAAATGGCATAGATTGCATGAATTTCAAGTAATTTCTTTTACATGTTATTTAGGGCTTATGAAATTTCCTATGGGTTCATCCAATTTTGATTCACTTGCTCTATATATCCATGATTACAGATGAATCTATCTTAAGTATATGATTTTAAATTCTATTGATGTTGAATCTATACCTTTTTTTCCTGACGAATCATGATTTATGAAAGTTCAAGTGTCTAATAGGGTTAGGAACTTTATCGTGGATTTGCTGAATTATCTTGAACTGCATGAACTAAGTTTCAAATATTGTCTGATTACTCCTTTAAGCATGAGTTACTACTTACTTGCATGAAATGACATCACCCTACAAGGCTATATATCAATCAATCCAATTGCATGGTTGTACGATGTTTCACTATAGTTCTTTGGATCATGCTATAAGTTTTCATGATAGCTAAATGCATTACTGCCATGGATCGATAAGCCTTCCAAGTAAGTTATATAAATGTTATGATATGATGAAATACAAGTCAAGTATGAATGTGTAATGATGAAAGGTTATACTCAAATTACATAAGATAGAATTAAGGAGATATTCTATGATGATGATTACTATGAAATAGATTGGTTAGTAGAAATTTCTCTCCATATAGCATGACACTATGACCTATGATTATGACTATTCTATTGAGAGCTTACTTATCACCGAGCTGACCTCGAGATGGAGGCTTGTACCCATTAGTAGATAAATTAGACTCGCTAGTAGAAATCTTATTGTCCCATAACTACATGCCACCATAGGAAAAGAAGGATCACCCATTAGTAGAGGCTTAATTCCTTAGAAGGGCGATCAGTTAGTAGAGGCTTGGTCACTTATGTAGCTTAATGGATCCATGTGGTCATTTAGTAGTCTACCTTGGCAAGTAGTCTCCCTCTTTCCTCCAATGTATAGGTAGACATTAGAACTCCATATTATAGCTTACATAGATTATGTTGGTTCACAGAACTCTCATAATGTTCAAGGTATTTCCTACTATGATGTATGATATTTTTCTCAAAGGATGTAAAGGTTCTTTCACAAGGCTTAAGGTATTTTCTTGTTATGCATTCGAGTAGTTTTATATGGGTCGTGCATCTCTTATTATGACTCATAAACCTCATTATATCATGAAATAAAGGTATTAAATTGATTTTAAATGTTGCATTGATCATCTTCCACGTACTAAAGAAAGGTAATTCAAATGTTTCATAGCCTTAATCAAGTCTATGGCATTACTTTATTGTATCAGGACATATTGATGTTCATGATCCAACAATAAAGTGGTCGCTATCAAGTATAAACATAAGCAAAGGCTAGGGTTGAATCCACAGGGAATACGGGGTTGACCATATTGATTCACCAACAATAATTTCAAGCATCAATCAACTATACTCTCTAAAGAACGGAGGGTTTCTACAAATTAGAGTGAAATAGCTATAAAAATTCTACTAACAATCACGAAGAGATAATCAATTTAAGGAGCAACTTGGGAATTATGTTACCCATGATTCAGTAACTCATATACCCCGGACAACATAACTTCAATTAGGACATTACAAGGAGGATGGTAACTTAGGTTCTTCTAGCCTTTTGGTAAAGGTGAAGGTCGAATTTCACCATAGTGCTTGGTCGGCTACCATGGTGTTCCAACTAACCATTACCTATTGTCCCAAACAACCTCTCCTTGATTAGGTTTGGTTGATTACACGAGAACACATCATCGAATCCTGTCATCCATTTCCTTTTTCTATTCAAAATTACCTTGGTTGGGATTATGACACTAAGAGGGGTTTGATGTTGGCCACCATCAAACAACAAGCAATCTGAAGGAAAATGGACAATACATGCAAATACCCAACTAAAGAAATGTAGATAATCTGGGTTATTTCAAGCTAGCTACTCACGGTTCCCAATACCCCAAGTTGTGGGGGTTTAGATGCTCAAAGCTTGGGCAAAAACACAAATAATGAATAAAATAGACATAGCTGAGAAATTACCCAAGAAAAATGAAGAACAATAAACCACCTTGAGTTTGGATTCACAAGCTTGAATAATGAAGTTGAATTACAAGTGATTTCAATCCCCAAATTGGGTTTTCAAAGTGAAAAACCCTAGTTGTCTAATTTAAAACACTAAAAGATTTTCTCTAGAAAATATTCTATTGTCTCTACACAATATGATGCTCCTCTAAAAACCCTAACTACACTATTTATATTATTTACAAAAAGGTCCTTAAAATAAATCAGAAAATTTAGTCGCAGTTACGGCTCGTAGGTACGACTCATAGGGTGAACTACGAGTCGTAGTTGGGCAACCTACAAATCATAGTTGGGTGACCTAGGAGTTGTAGTCGAGCGACCTATGAGTCGTAGTTAGGCTTTTGTAGTCAGCACTTAGAATTTTGGACTTGACTGCTACGATCCACACTATGAGTCGTTGTCTGGTCTACGACTCGTAGTATCTTCTCGTAGTCTAACCTTGTATTTCTTAGTCCAAATTAAACCAACACTGTTAATCACTATAAGGTCCTCTTCTATGAGTCATAGTGAGGACTATGACCCATACTTTGGGCTCGCATACCTGAAATTCTATGGTCATCCCCTATGACTCATAGCTTGGGCTACGACTCGTAGTGGATCTCATAGGTCCTTCAATTCAACAAAATTTGCTACTTTTCTCCAAGATTAAGCCAACTAGTATTTTCTACAAAAACAAACACAAAACACATAAAAATCATAAAAAGTCGCATTGAGAACACACAAAATCCCTTGTTTTAGGCACCAAATATGTTGTATTTGAACAGCACATCAACACCCTCAACTTAGAATTGTTGCTTGTTCTCAAGCGACGACTCAATCTAGATGGATAATGAGCAATACCTAGCAACCATCCTCCCAGCATGTACTTTACTCAATTTCAACTCAGGTACCTAAAGTAGCTCTTTCAAAACATGGTCATGTAGCTACCAAGCAAACCAAGGCACATTGATGCATTTGACAATCCAACTATGACAAGTTAAGAAGTATCAACAATCTGCAATCACTGAACAAGTTATATGCTAACCATGTAATGCAAATGTCCTCACAGTTAAGAAGTCCCCCTCTTTCACTCAATAAGCAATCAAAGTAGATTGAGGGACTGTGAAAGCATACTCACTCTCACAAATAGGATTCATACATAATGACCAATACTATAGGCTTGCCCATATACTCACAACCCATACTATTGACTAGTTGGATCAGAATCACTTTAGGACTTCATAGGCTTGTAATGTAGGCTCATGGGGCTATGGTATGGCATTGGGCAATTAGTGACTAAAGGCAAACCTTGAACCACGCTTTTTAAAACTTTCACCTCAACAAATCAACCATTTCCACTTTGTTCTCCCTTATTCTTCATTTTCAAGCTTTTCAGGGTACTTTGTTTTCATTTCTCAGCTTGTGCCTTATTTTTGAACTCATTTTGCTATTCTTCTCATTCTAAGGCATCTTTTCTTCTTTTTCTCTCACCTGGTACATAAATGCACATCTTTTTCTTTCATTTCCAACTACTCACCTCATTTTTGCTACTATACCATAACATCAGCCACCTCAACTTAGACTTTTAGCCTGAGGTGAAGTACACAATATCCATTCCCTAAACCAGGGCCACTTTTGGTAGCCACCCTCAACTTAGGCTTTTTGCCTCAATCAAGGTTCACAATGTTCAAGGATAGACCAGGGTCAATATCAAGGTATTTCATTAGACAAGGTTACGCTAGCTAGGTATCAAGAAAGAAAAAGTGCATGTAAGGTTCAAACATTTGGAACAAGGGATAAAATTTTTCATTCGATGGGTCATTTAGGCAAAAGTGGACTAGTTTAAAGAACAATGGCCTAAGATCCTTTCCTAATCAACATAATCTCCAGTCCAACTCAGAGTAACAAGGAAAGTTCTGAATCAGTACACAATGTATGAACATACAAAATTATCTCACACACACATAGCATTACATACATAGCCAACATAGACTCACCGATCATACTTCAAGCATCAACTTGCCTTCACTTAATCAAAATAATCATTGCCAAATCAATCACATGTGCAAGATAGCAAGAATAACCAACAATAACAAAAATTTTGTGGGTACTAAATTTTCAAAACATTTAATGAAACCATTCAAAACTATATACATGCCAGAAGTCTTAATCACCATATATACACAAATTATCCAAAACACCTAAACATGTTGGTTCAACATAAAATAAAATCACCCACAAGGAAAAAGAAACACGATAAGAAAACCTTGGGATATCAAAACTAGGATAGTTATACATTAAAGGCTACTCAAACTTCACCTTAATCCATAACTACCCATACCCCGCCAAAACAAAAGTGCCTTGTCCTCAAAGTATATAACTAAAACTAAATAAAAACAAATCATTCATACATTAATAAGAACAAAGTATCCAAAAACAGTAGTAAGAACGAAGGTCAAAAATATCAAACATCAATGTGGTGCTCAGGCACCAGCATCAGTCTGGTCATGGGTGGCTCAATCCTCCGGAGTAGTGTGGGCTGCAGCTGAGCTAGACGTACCAGCTCCATGCAATCTCTCAAGCTTCAAATCTTTCTTCTGCTCCTCCGCCTCTATCGACTCTCGCATAACCAACTCAGTGATAGCCTCCTCCAGCTCCTCCTACTCCTCAGAAATCCATTGCCGCTTGTGAGCTACCTCTGCATAGGTCTTCTCTATCGGGCTCTTCCTGGGAGCATATGGTCGATCCTCAGCATCAAATAGATCAATCAGGTCTTCACCCGCAGGTGCTTGCTCCGGAGCTGTGATCAGGGCTACTAGTAAAGCAACCAAGTCAGCCTAGAACTTGGCCAACTCCTACTAGAAGGAAGACATATCTTCAGGTCAGGCCCCATCAAGCCACTTCTAAGCTCTGGCTCAAAAGCATCGACTTGGGCATCCACTACAGCAATCCTTTGGTCCATAACTGATAGAGTGAATGCCTTGGACCTCTTCTCTGAAGCCTGGACTGTCTGGCAAACCCACGGCTTGATCTGCTCCATTAACCTGGCTAGCTGGGCCTCTGTCCTGGATAACCTGTGAACCATGGCCTGAAATGCAATAGCAGACATAATAGGAAAGTCTGCAAAAGGAACCTAAGATATAGAAGGCTCTGGTGCAGGTGTAGTTGTGGGGGGACCCGTCTCAGTGTCAGATGCTATGGGCTACTCTGATGCAGCTGGAGTAGAAGTAGTGGCAGTTGGAGTTAAACCCTCTGTAGCTGGCTCAGGAAGAAATAGCTCAGGAATGGGAGGAGGTGCTGCTCACTGAAGGGCCACCGGATTCTCATCAACCTTGATCAAGTTGGGATCCATGGTGTGAAGTTCCTCAACATGTGGATCAAGATGGAGAGAAATGTGCACCCCAACTTCTATGCATATGATATGGATCAGAATAGGAAAGGGCATAGATGTAATTCTCTGAAGTGCAGACTCATGCATCTGTTTAACCATTACACGGGCCTAATCAATGTCATAGCCAGCTAAGTACTAGCTAGTAGGAATGCTTGCTCCAAAGTGATAACATTATCAGTGTATGTGTGTCAGATGCAAGATCGAATGATGGACCACCAAACTTTTACAGGGAAGGAGATATGAGACTTCACGATGGGCTCAATTGTGTGGTGAGCCATGAAGGATCAGGGTCACTATCTGATATCTGACTGGCCACCCATCTCAGGAGCTCGATCTTCAAGTCCATATTGTTCCCAATCACAGCCCGTCTCATCTTATCAATCCAACTACATATTCGACTATGGACAGGGGTGCTCTGTATGTGGGCTCGAACGGTACTCTACAGATGGTCTCCTCTGAAATGTTCACCCACTTGCCTCAGACTAGGACCTCTCTCAATCGGGGCCGATCAATAACTTTCTACCCCTTGGGAAGATCTCTGAAAATGGTGGTTGCATATGCTACGTAGAACTCTCGGACTAGAAGTGGGGTGTACTTGCGCAGCTTCTCTATCAGCCACTTTAGCCGATGCTTGTATATCTCGGCGGCCAACTCAAGAGCATGGTTTAGCCCAGAATCAACTAATCGAGTCTCCTCATAAAATGGCCTCACGGGCTTCCCTAGCCCTTAGGCTCCAACCCTTTGCGGTAGATAGCCTCCATACCCATGACTCCCCATTAGTAATGCTAAGGATCATCAACCGAAATGGATGGGTCGACTGAGGACTGAGTTGCTCCTTCATCCTGAGGCACCTCATCAGACTCGGACCAATCTACACTTCCCCCCACATTAGACTGGGAGGTACTCTCAACTTCCATTGTGGTCCGTACAATCTCAGATCTAATTCGAGGCCTCTAAGCCTCAGGATTGATCCGGATACTGGATCTTCAATTTTGCCTTCAGAGTGTCCTCATCTATGTCTTGGTCCCTCAGCCTCCAGTTGAAGGCCTAGATTGCTGCATTTCTATTTTGCAAAGACATCGTACCTGAAATATTCATCACCTACCAATAATTAGCCCCACATTACCTGAACAAATAACAGAAACAGATAAAAGGACAAAAAAAATAAGAAAAAGAAAAAAACTCAATAAAATCACATTGCATCAGCTGCAGGTTGCAGGTACGAAGCTCAGTTACGGATCATAGTGAAGACTACAAGTCGTACTATGGCCTCGTAGTCCACAGGTGCCTAGCAATAGTTTATACTAAACTCTGGTGCGAGGCTCGCTTACGACTCCTAGTCATAGCTATGAGTCATAGACTGGGCTGGTACCTATTTTCAGTATCCAAAATAAATCTCAAGGCAAGTGCACGAGATCCCACTACGGTTCGTATTGGTCACTACGACCCATAGGTAGGTCTCATATGGTGAATGTTAAGAAACTTTGGGTCACTGTTATCCCCTATGATGGGCAACTATGGCCCATAGGTCCTCCTATGGATCGTAGGAGGCCTTCATAGCAGGGGACTTCAGGTACCTGATGTACCTGTAACTTTACTAAATGACTACAAAATTCATTCAAAACACAAATGTAAATAGTATCGGAGTAAGATTTCATCAACCTATTCAGCCTAAAAACATATCCATTACCCAAGAATGATATTCCAACCAAGAATCAAACCAAATATTCTTCCCCATAATGAACAATAAAGACATCAAATCCCCAACACATTCAAGAATCAAAAAATGGTTAATCTTAGAACTTATAACAAGATCACTTGCAAAAAAACATGAATATTCAGGGAATTGAATGGACAAGCATATACAAGATTACTCAGACCACTATTTTTCAATATGAAAGACATACCCAAGACACAAATTCATACCACCATGACTTCATCAATTAACAAACCATCACATAGTCAGTTCGAACATATGATCAACAATACATGGCAAGATATGATTATCACAACCATGCAACAAGGGCAATTTCACAATTAGGGTCAATCTTAGGGAATTCTAGCAGACAAATACCCTAGTTCTCATTCATATGCACACAGTTTTCCATGAATACTCTTGATACTAATTCCAAAAACTAAATCATTAAATAAGTTCAAAATACACCATAGTTTGTATGTGAAATTTAACCAAGGAATATACCTCAAGAGAACATAATGATAAAATGAACAAAATGAGAAGAAGAGGAGATCGAAACCCTAGCTTTCTTATGCTTGCCGGAAAACGTTGTGGGTAAGCCAGTAAACTAATCGGAATAGTGGGGAAAGTATTTGGGAGTAATTTAGAGAGGATTAGGGTTTAAAATGGGGGATTTAAGGGTCAAAATGAATTTTGACCATTTTGACCTTTTAAATTCCCCCACTGAGTCGACTTTTAAAAATCACCGAGTCGGGTCTATGAGACCCCGACTACAGGTTGTAGGCCTTACTATGACCCATAGGTTTTGGACTCGTAGACCACTTAAAACTTAGAAAAATTTCAGAAACATACACAGGCACTACGAACCCCATTTACGACTCCTAGCTTAGGCTATGGGTCGTAAAGTTAGCTCGTAGTGGGAGTGCCAATTTTAAATCATCACTATTACCCTCTACGAGGCATGACTACGAGGCATGACTACGAGTCATAGTATGCACTATGGCTCATGGGTCTAGTCGTAGAGGCTGCTTCCAATGCCATTTTGAGCCATTTTCTGAACTTGTTCAATACCTGCAAACCTTGATCTTAAAATACACCATTATCCAGACATACAATTGAATCAATGTCTTAAAAGGGAAAACCAAACCACAATCAAACCACTACCTAAAACTCATACAATCAAAATAAACTCAAAACAAACCAAAAACATGAAAAGTACTTGGGTTTCCTCCCAAGAAGCACCTTGTTTAACATCGTGGCATGACTTAGTCATCTTGAGTACTCAGACTTCCTCAAGACTTGATGATCTCTTACCACCAACTCATGTACCTCTCCTTCCATCACTTTGCATATGCTATAGTTGCGTGGAAACAATGTGCTGTCAAAATACAGGACATTTGGTGCCTGAAACAAGAGAATTTGTGAGTTCTTAAAGAGACTTTTAGTGTTTTGATGTTTTTATGTTAATCTTATAGAAATATAAAGCTGGCATGATTTTGAAGAAAAGTTGAAGATTTTGCTAAAGCATAGGCCACATGAGCCCACCTATGAGTCGTAGGTTGTGTCGTAGCAAGAATTAGAGACCAAAAATTAGAAATCTTCCAAGTGAAGGTCACTCTTACGAGCCCAGCCTATGAGTTGTAAAACATACTACGATTATTATAGGTGGACTCGTAGCAAGAATCAGAGAGCTAAAATGTTGGACCAAAAATTAAAGACCAAGCCTATGAGACAAATATACGAGTCATAGCCCAAGCAATGACTCGTACCTATGGATTGTACCAGTTTAGTCCAAGATGCCAAGAACCTGATACGAGACTCTGACTATGACTCATAGGTCATCCTATGAGTTGTAACTACGAGACTTATCAGCTGCCAGCTGTCTTTTCTATGTAAATTCTAAGGTTATCTTGTAAATACTATCGAATGCTTAAGTTAGGTTTTTGAGAAGAGTCGACTAGTAGACATTTCACAATTATATTTTGAAGTTTTTCTTAGGTTTTTAGTGTAGATTATTGTTCTCTCTTGGAAAACCTATCTTGAGGATTGCAAATCTTGCCTTGTACTCACTGTTGATCAACCAAGCTTGTGGGTTTGCAACTTGTGGTGCCTATCTCCTTCATTGTTATTGGTGAAACTCTCAACTATGTCTATTCTATGCATTATTGTGTGTTTTGCTTTAGCAATAAGTAGTTAAGCACCCACAACTTGGGGTTGTGGGAACCATAGGTAGTTGACTTGAAATAACCTATTTTTCTTGCATTTCTATGATTGGGGTTTTGCATGTATTATCTATTTCCCTTCATTTTTATTGTTGTTTGGTGGTGGCCAACACCAAACCCTGCCTACTATCATGATCCCGACCAAGGTAGTGACGAATAGGTAAAAAAAAGTAGATGACAGAATTCAATTGATGTTTTCTCGTCTAATCAACCAAACCTAACCAAGAGGAGGTTGGCTAGGACTATTGGTAAGGGTTAGTTGGCACGCCATGGTGGCCGACCAAGCGTCATGGTGAAATTTGACCTTCACCTTCACAAGAGGGTTGGAAGAACCTAAGTTACCGTCCTGCATGCAACTCACCAATTATAGTTGTGTATCTAGGGTAATCTAGTCGACGAACCATGGGGAACACAATTCCCAAGTTGTTCCCAAAATTGAGTGTTTCCTTGCATTTTAGTTAGTGTTTGATTTAGTTTGTTTTTGAATCACAACCCCCCACCCCCCACCATTTAGAGATTATAGTCATAAATACTAGAAATGATTGGTAGTGAAGTCTTGTAGTCAAGCCCTGTATTCCCTGTGGATTTGATCCTAACCTGGCTTAGGTTAATTACTGATAATGACCACTTTCTTATTGGAGTGTGACCATTATTAAAAATTATGGCGCCGTTGCCGAGGAGTACGACTAGGTTTTGATCTGATTTCACTATCAGTTAGTTCTAGTGTTGATTTCTAGAAGCTTGTGTATTTTACTTTTGTTTTTATTTTTGTTGTTTGAGTTTACTTGCAAGTTATGCTAGGTTGCATGCCCAGCACAAGGAGTCAAGGTGAACACTTAGCTCCGATTAATTTGGAGTTCCATCGACTGTCCAGAAGAATGACTCATGTGAATGAGGATATTGATGTTGAGGAGAAAATCAATATGAATGGGGAAGACTTAAGAGGAGAAGAGAATCCACCACCAAGGAATAACGGGCCACAGCTTAGAGATTTCAATGCAAATGCTTACGGCTGTAATCAATACTGATTGAACCCTATGGCAATGGACATTACCGGTTCTATAGTACTACCCCCTCTACCGGCAGATACTAAGTTTGCGGTATCAAGTGGATTGCTCCAGATACTCCAAAATTGTGTCCTATTCACAGGACTACTATCAGAGGATCCCCACCGTCATCTCCAAAATGTTGTCTTTGTGTGCAAAAGTATCATGGGGACACAAAATATTTCTACTGACACTGTTGGATTGAAGGTGTTTCCATTGTCATTGACTAGCAATGCAGCTGTATGGTTGGTCTGAGCTTCCTTCGGGTACCATCGTGAGTTGGGCTGAGCTGTAGAGGGTGTTCCTAGAAAGATATTTCCCAAGGCTGAAGAAGCTAAAGCTTAAGGACCAAATAAACAACTTTGAGCAACTGCTTGGAGACTCTCTTAGCATTACATGGGAGAGATTCACCAAATATTTGAGGATGGTCCCTGATCACAAAATTGTTGATGCTTTGGTCGAGATCTTCTATAGAGAACTAGATGATAATAGCAAAGCTTGCGCCAACACGATCATCAGAGGTATTTTTCTTGATCAACCGTTTGAGCTAGTAGCCAAAAGAATGGAACAAGTGGTGAAGACCAACAGAGCATGGGGTTAGAGTGAGCGTGGTAATACAAAGAGTTCTTGTGCGGTTACCACAAATAGTGAGCAAGCAAAAGTGAATGAAGAGATGATGGAGCAACTTGCTCAACTCCGTACAAGCATGGATTTGGTTTTGAAGCAAAACCAAGCTAGTGTGAAGGCAATAGCTCACCAACCTCCAACTACTCCTGTGTATGATGATCAATTCTTTGATGAGGATGCCTGTTATATGAGCAACCAAGCGGCGGGTTTCCGAAATAACCCCGAAGGGTCCAACTCGGACTATTGGAGGCAAAGTTCCGGGAATCAAGGTTGGAATTTCAATCGAGATGGAGCATACAAAGATAATAGGGGTGGATACTATGAGAGAGAAAGAGTGTCAGACACAAAATGGGAAAGAAGAGAAGGCAACAAGAATGGGCCCTATGTGCCACCACATCATCGTGACTCCAGGTTGAGTACTTCGAGGATTGAAGAAATGTTTGATAAATTCTTGAAGAAGGCGGATCACCACGATGAGACCTTGAAAGGGATGAAGATAGATATTTCAAGTATAAATTAGAAAATTGAGTCTCACTCTATGGCAATCACGCAACTTGAACAACAATTTTGACAAGTGTCTTCATAGTTGAAACAATGCCATAAGGGCACCCTATCTAGCAACATGGTTAAAAATCCTAAGAATGAAGGGCATTGCATGGCCATGATGACTCGGAGTGGCAAAAGCACTGTGGACCCCCCTATGCCAATTATTGATGATGAAATTAAGGAGAGAGCCATTAATAGCAAGGTGATGAGTGAGGAAAAAGGTCTAAGGAGTAAGGGAGTAGAGGACCAAGAAGTGGGAGAGCAAGAGAAAGCCAAATCAATCCCAAAACCACCTCCTCCATTCCCACAAAGACTTAAGAAGAAGGAAGAAGATGGCAAGTTCAAGAATTTCTTGTCAATGTTAAAACAACTATCCATCAACATTCTTCTCTTGCAGGCCTTGGAGAAAATGCCCGGATACACCAAATATATGAAGGATTTGGTAACAAAGAAATACACTTTGAGCCAAGAGCTCCAACAATGTAGTGCGATCATGACCAAATGCCTTGTCCAAAAGTGTGAGGACCCTGACGCATTCACTATTCCTTGAACTATTAGTGACGTTGAATTCGCAAGAGCACTATGTGACTTAGGAGCTAGCATCAATCTAATGCCTCTTGTTGTATTCAAAAAGCTTAGCCTTGTCACTCCGACCCTGACGAGAATAAGGTTGCTCATGGCAGATCAAACCATTACAAAACCCAAGGTAATCCTACTAGATGTGCTTGTTAAAGTTGATAAATTTATTTTTCCGACAAATTTTGTGATTCTTGACTGCGAGGTTGATTTTGAGGTACCCATCATCTTGGGGAGACCTTTTCTGGCCAATGGGAGAGCACTAGTGGATATGGATTCGGGTCAACTTCAGTTTAGGGTGAATGATGCTGAGGTCATCTTTGATAATCATCAATCCGTGAAACATCCAGCCGAGTTCAAGAGCGAGGTGTGGACCCTTGATGATTGTTGATGAAGGGAGATGACAAAGTCAAGCCATGACGTTAAACAAGGCGCTTCGTGGTTGGTAACCCAAGCATTTTGATGATTATTTGTATATTTGAGATATAGGGTAGTAGTAGTAGTTGTATGTTTAAATTAGTAGACAATGATGCAATTGTAATATTTTTGAGGATTTTTATGCTTTGAGACTTGGTTTGCAGGTAAGAATTGGAAGAACTGAAGATCTGAAAAAATGGGACTTAGAGCAGCTTCTACGAGCAGGCCTACGAGTCATAGCCTCCACTAAGACTCATAGTCATGCATCATAGAGGGAATTAGTGAGTATCAGAAGTTGCCACATACACTACGAGCCAACCTTAAGACTCGTAGGACACCCTACGAGTCGTAAGTGGGGTTCGTGGTGCCCAGGTATGATTCCTAAATTTTTATAAGTGTTGGGACTGATATAAGATCGAAACTTACGAGTCATAGGACGACCTACAACTTGTAGTCAGGGTCTCGTAGCCCCGATCTGAAGCTTTTTAAAAGTCAACCTGGCTTAATAAAAAAGGAGGTCAAAATAAAATTTGACCCCCAAATTCATCTTTAAACCCTAAGAGGCGACGAAAAACTCCTCTCAGCCACCTACGTCACTTTTTCGGCCAAAAGCCCGACTACCTACATCATTTTCTGGCGAAGATTTAGGCGAAGGCAATATTCTAGGGTTTTCGGCATGGTTTTCAATTTCTTACACTTTGGTTTACTTCTCCAATTAATCGGTAAGCTCCATGGTTACATTTTGAAATCTTTGTTGATGAGCATTATCCCCTATATGAGTATAAGTTCAGATTGATCATGTTTAAGCATGTCATACTTTGATTATTGAACTAGACTTGTAACCTAGGGTTTTAGGCTTTGAATAGTTTAGTTGGAACCTAATTGTGTTGAGATTCTTGAATGGGTGATGGTGAATATGAAATTTATGATTCATGGGATGTATTGTGTGATTGTTGCCCATACGTTGTCTAAATGGTTGTCGAAGTTGGAATTTAGAAAGTGTGGGTGTGAGGCCTATGATTTAGCATGTGGTATTTGATTGAATTTTATGGAAATTACATCCTTTGGAGTGTTTTATGGTTGTCAAGTGTTAGTTTGCAAAGTATATTATTTTCAGTGTACTTGACGTAATGCGGAATTAGTTTTCAACTCTTGGGGATGATTGTCGTTTTGAATGTCTGATATTGGGATGGAATTGATTATGTACTATTTGGCTTTGTATTGCTCTTATGTGCCAAATTTGATTTGAATTATGTGGTTGATTTGTGATTTGCATGGGAAAAAGTTAGGCATTTCATGTGACTTTTGTGCTCAACTACGAGCATTCCTAAGACTCGTAAGTGCCTATACGAGCTATAGTGGCCCCTCGTAGCAAGCATCAGTCACCTATAATTTCTTCATGTTTCTCATATGAGACCTACAAACGACTTGTAGTGCCTGCTACGACTCGTAATGCGGGTCTCATAAGCTTTGCTAAGTTTATAAAATGTTTCTGGAAATGGATACAAGACCAAGACTACGACTCGTAGGTCACCCTATGAGTCATAACTATGTCTCGTATCTGTGATCAGAAAGTATTTTTGAAGTCATACTGGTTCTACGAGGCCAGTATATGACTCATAGGTCACCCTACGAGTTGTAACTACACTCATATCTGCAAACCTGTAGTTGCATCAGTACTTTCTCTAATTTTAGTTATTTTTTAACCATTGTTCTTTGTTGTGTGTTTAATTACCTAAAACATCTTGATGGTCACATGGGTCATTGGGTGGTTTGCAGATACCATGCCTCCAAAGGACAAATGGGCAATTCAAGCTCTACAATCGAGGTTGCGGGATGAATCCTCCGAAACCGAGCAATTCGAGGGCTCTGTGGAACTCCACAGAGTCAAGTTAGACTCGGAGGCCAATCGACCTCAGACTCAGTCACTCACAGCTCAGACGCCCATGGAAGTGACTAGTTCCTCCTAGTCTAAAGAAGAGGAACAACAAGGCAATGGGAATGGGTCAGACAACAGCTTGCCACAGATGACCCCCTCATACTCAAGTTCAGAGTCAGAGTCAGAGTCAGAGCCAGAGAGCACTTCTCAGCAGGAGGAGGTCCAGTCCTATCCCCTAACCGGCAGCAGATGGTGCATCCCTGGGATGAATGAAATATATGACCAAGGGTTGTAGCCAAAGGGGCAAGGTAAGACGGTTCGCCAATTTCATGAGGAGTCCCGGCTGAATGCCTCGAGCTTAGATAGAGTGCTCGAATTGGATGTTGGGTTGGATGAGCACGGGCTACGATGGAAAACATAGCAGTTGGGCAAATATGCCCCTTACGTAGTCCGTCAGTTCTATGCGGCATACCTTGCTACACTCCGCCGGGGGTTTCCAAAGAACAAAAGACCAATTGAGCAGCCGAGGCCACGGGTGGTGACAGTCCGGGGGATGAGAGTTGATATCTCAGAGGAGACGATCTGAGGAGTGTAGTTTGGGCCTACTTATACAGCCCCTCAGTCCACCGCGGAGTACAATAGCCGTATTGAGAAGATAAGGACCATGGTGACTGGGAAGGATATCAGAGCTAGGAGGAGTTTCTATGGTGGATTGCTAGCCAGATTTGTGAGGAGGATGTTGAGCTGATGTGGGTCACTAACCACGCAGATCCTATAGTAAAAGCTCACCTCTCATTTCGAGCTAAGTTCTGGTGGTCCATTATCCGTTGGCGTATTAGGCCAACTTTTACGGATAATGTGATCACCCTCGAGAGAGCTGTATTGTTGGCCAGCCTTCTAGCTGGGTATGCTATAAATGGGGCCCGGATCATTTCAGAGCAGATTCACAAGGCTGCAGCTCGGACGAGCACCTCACTGCCATTTCCAATTTTGATTCATTGACTATGTAGTGCAGCAGGTGTTCCTATTGACCCTCACCGAGACCCTCACATAGAGGCCACACACACTATGGATCCCAGCCTAATAAAGGCTGATGATAACCCGGTGGCCTTACCATGAGCAGCCCTCCAACTATCCTAGAGCCATTCCCAGTAGAGCCTCAGACTACAGGTTCACCTCTAGCTACTATCGGCACTACTCCGGCTACTACAGAGCCTACACCCATGGTTGAGATCGAGTCTACAACATCCTCTAACACTCCAGCACCAGCAGCACCTTCTTTACAGGTTGACCCTCTTTTCTCTGTTGTTGCATTTCAGGCTTTATTAAGCAGGTTAACTGTAGCAGAGGGCAGGCTACGTGAGCTATCAGTGCGCGTCAGGCCATTGATTGATCAGACTATTCGAGACTCCGAGGAGAGGATGAAGGCATATGCTCGAGATTTGGTTGATGAGAGAGTCTGAGCAGTGGACACCAGGGTCGATGCGTTTGAGCCTAGAGTTCACAAGAGGCTTGAGGGAGCTAGGCCTGCCGATGCGAGCGCAGTTACTGAGGAGTTGGCCAAATTCAAGGCTGACTTACTATAGATGTTGGCAACCCCTATTCCAGCCTAAGAGGGAGCATCGGTAGGAGATGAGGCATTTTATTGGTTCGCCGACCCTCCGGACACCCGAGGGAAGAGGCCCCTTGAGCATGCTGATCCAGACTGACCCCGAAGAGGTTGAGACCTAAGGAGGAGGAGCCCATACCAGAGGAGGTGGTGTAGGAATCACTTTTATTGGAGGCTATTTAGAGAAAGCGAGCACAACACACCCCCCTGAAGAGGGTACTTTCGATACGGCTATGGAGGAGAGGCAGACCTAGGACCCCGCAGGCCAGCCCAAGACTGTGCATGAGCACCATGATGTTTGACCACTTTTGACCCCAACTCTTACTTTTCTTTATGTATATTCTGTCCTTTTGTTAGATAATATTGTTTTTATTTTGGTTTTAATGGATGTTCTTGTTGGATAATGTTTTTACTTTGGTTTTGAATAGTAGTTTTGTTAACAGTTAGTTTTGAATGTGTGTACATATACATATATATGCTATGTTATGTTTTCATATGTTCGACTTTTCTTTGTGTTGTTACTTTGAGGACAAAGTATCCTATTTTGGTAGGGTGGTGGAAGTTATGGATTAAGGAGAAGTCTGAGTAGCCTCAAGTCCATAACTTCCCCTATTTTTTATCCCAAGATTTTCTTGCTGTGTTTCGTTTTCCTTGTGAATGTTTAATTTTCTGTTGAACCGGCATGTTTAATGTTATCTTTTGGCATATATATAGTTCTTAGATTTTCTTTAAACTTTTGATGAAAATCTGGGTACCTTAAAACTTTTTTAGATTATAGTTGTTGATACATTCATACATTTTTTAGTATCTGGCAATGTTTGTTCTGATATTGTGAAGGTAAGTTGAGACTGAAAGCATGACCTGTGAGTCTATACTTGATTGTGGATGCAACTGTCATGTGTGATGTGAGCTTATTTTGCTGCATTCATGCATCTTGTATAGACCCAGAACTTGTCTTGTCACTCTAAAGTTGGTTTGGTGATGTGGTGGATATGGAAGGGATCTTAGGCCTTTGTTCCTTGAGTGAAACCACTTTTACCCTAAATGACCCACCAGATGAGTGAGTGAATCCCTTGTTCCAAACTTTTGAGCTTTTCATGTACTCATTCTTTCTTGATACCTTACTAGCTTAACCTTGTTTGATGAAATGCCTTGATATTGGCCCTGGTCTATCCTTGAACATGTAAACCTTAATTGAGACCAAAGGCCTAAGTTGAGGGTGGCTGCAGTTAGTGGCCTTGGTTTGAGTCAGAGATATTGTGTACTTCACCTGAGACTAAAAGCCTAAGTTGAGGGTGGCCCTTATTGTGGAAAAGTAATAATAATAAGGTGGTTAGTTGGGAAATCAAGAAAGAAATGAAAAGGCATGTATCAAGTGAAGAAAAAGAAAAGAAAAGTGCCTTAAGTTAAGGAAAAATAGCAAAAATGAACCTGAGATCGAGGTAAAGTTGAAAAAGAGAAAGAAGGAACTCGAGAAAAGTTCAAAACAGGAGAATAAGGGTGGATTGATTTAAAAGGGTGGTAAACATGGTCCAAAGATAGCTTGTAGTCACTAATTGCCCACCTATGAGTCGTAGTTTGTGTCGTAGCAAGAATTAGAGACCAAAAATCAAAAATCTGCCAAGTAAAGGTCACCCCTATGACCCCAGCCTACGAGTCATAAGACACACTACAACTTGCATAGTTGGACTCGTAGCAAGAATCAAAGAGCTAAAATGTTGGACTAAAAACTGAACACCAAGCCTCGAGACAAACATACAAGTCGTAGCCCAAGCAACGACTCGTATATATAGGTCACACAAGTTTAGTCCAAGATGCCAAGAATCTGATACGAGACCCCGACTACGACTCGTAGGTCATCCTACGAGTTGTAACTGCGAGACTTATCAACTTCCAACTGTCTTTTCTATGTAAATTCTAGGGTTATTTTGTAAATACTATATATATCTTAAGTTAGATTTTTGAGAAGAGTTCGACCAGTAGACATTTGACAATTACATTTTCAAGCTTTTCTTAGGTTTTTAGTGTAGATTATTGTTCTCTCTTGGAAAACCCATTTTGGGGATTGCAAATCTTGCCTTGTACTCATTGTTGATCAACCAAGCTTGTGGGTTTGCAACTTATGGTGCCTATCTCCTTCATTGTTATTGGTGAAACTCTCAACTATGTCTATTTTATACATTCTTGTGTGTTTTGCTTTAGCCATGAGTAGTTAACCTTGGGTAGTTGACTTGAAATAACCTAGTTTTCTTACATTTCTATGATTAGGGTTTTGCATGTATTATCTATTTCCCTTCATTTTTATTGTTGTTTAGTGGTGGCAAACACCAAACCATTCTTACTATCATGATCTCGACCAAGGTAGTGAAGAATAGGAAAAAGAAAATAGATGACAGAATTCGATTGATGTTTTCTCATCTAATCAACCAAACCTGACCAAGGGGAGGTTGGCTGGGACTATTGGTAACGGTTAGTTGGCACCCATGGTGGCGGACCAAGCGCCATGGTGAAATTTGACCTTCACCTTCAAAAGAGGATTGGAAGAATCTAAGTTACAGTCCTGCATGCAACTCACCAATTGTAGTTATATATCTAGGGTAATCTAGTAGATGAACCATGGGAACACAATTCCCAACTTGTTCCCAAAATCGAGTGTTTCCTTACATTTTAGTTAGTGTTTGATTTAGTTGGTTTTGAATCACCAAAACCTCTCATTTAGAGATTATAGTCATAAATACTAGAAATGATTAGTAGTGAAGTCTTATAGTCAAGCCCTGTCCTATGGATTCGACCCTAACTTTGATTAGGTTAATTACTGATAGCGACCGCTTTCTTATTGGAGCGTGACCATCATCAGGAAACACGGTTGAACTTGTCATCAAGTCATTGAATTGCCGACGCCTGTTGGTCCACCTTATAATTCACATTGATGATATCGAACTTAATCTTCCACAACATATCCTCCTATGTATCTATTCTCTTGATCAGCTTCTCAAACATACTCTCAATCTTAGAAGATTCATCCACAGTGCACTGTTGATGTGGTAACTTGAACCGAATGTTTGCACTGCTCTTTACTGTATGGCTAGAGCTTTCCCCAGACAAGCTAGTGCATGGTATTGGTTGCTCTTGAAGTGGCTGGTACACTTAATAGATAGCATGACCAACAATCTTCTCCAAATAAAGCATCTGCCTGAGCTTGCTGTTCGGAATTTAGTGCTCGGTAGAAGCTTGCCACTATTTCATCATCTGACAGACCATGATCTTGAGTCCTCCCTAAACATTCTCTATATCTTTCCCACGTTGCACTTAATGAATCGCTTGGAAGTTGTTGAAAGTTGATGATTGGGTCCTGCAGTCGGTGCTTGTAAGGTCTAACATGGAAATTGGTTAAGAAAACTCTTTGCTCCTCCGCCCAGTTTGTGCAAACATCTTGGGGAAATGTGAACCACCACTCTGCTGCATTGCATCTGAGAGTCAATGGAAAGATCTGAAGAGCTACGACGTCCAAAATTGAATCTCGTGTTCCCATAAGCTCTCTATATATTTATGCCAACTTTTATAGATGGGAACGATGATCTTTAGATGGCTGACTATAGAACATAATACTTCTTTGTTGTAATTGAAGTAGATCACTTGTGATGATGAGTTGTTCTCCGGCCATTGCTTAATGTCTTGTTGGATCTTTATATTTGGCTGAAGCAAGAATGAGACCACCACGATTTTTCTGTGCACAAGAAGCTAACAAACCTAGTATACCCTGCAAAAGAAACTAAACAACAAAAACAAAAGTAAAATACAAGAGAATTTAGAAATTCACTTAAACTAACTATTAGTGAAATCAAGTCAAAACCTAGTCGTATTCCCCGGCAACGGCGCCATAAATTTGATGTTCACATTCCAACAGTAAGGCGGTCACTATCAAGTATAAACCTAACCAAAGCCTAAGGTTGAATCCACAGGGAATACAAGGTTGACCACATTGCTTCACCAACAATAATTTCAAGCACCAATCAACTATATTCTCTAAAGAATGGGGGAGGGGGTTCTGCAAGTTGGAGTGAAATAGCCATAAACATTCTACTAACAATCACGAACAGACAATCAATTTGAGGAGCAACTCGGGAATTATGTTCCCCATGATTCACTAACTCAAATACCCTGGATAACATAACTTCAATTAGGACATCGCATGCAAGACGGTAACTTAGGTTCCTCCAACCCTTTGGTAAAGGTGAAGATCGAATTTCACCACTAACCGTTACTTATTGTCCCAGTCAACCTTTCCTTGGTCGGGTTTGGTTGATTAGATGAGAAACCATCAATCAAATCATGTCACCCATTTCCTTTTCATATTCATCATTACCTTGGTCGGGATCATGACACTAGGCGGTTTTTGATGTTGGCCACCATCAAACAATAAGCAATCCAAAGGAAAATGGATAATAAATGCAAATACCCAACTAAAGAAATTCTAATAATCCAGGTTATTTCAAGCTAGCTATTCATGGTTCCCACAACCCCAAGTTGTGGGGGTTTAGCTACTCATAGCTTGGGCAAAAACACAAACAATGAGTAAAATAGACATAGTTGAGAAATTACCCAAGGAAAATGAAGAACGATAAATCACCTTGATTTGGATTCACAAATTTGAATAATGAAGTTGAATTACAAGTGATTCCAATCCCCAAATTGAGTTTTCAAAGTGAAACCCTAGTTATCTACTCTAAAATCCTAAAAACTTTTCTCTAGAAAATATTTTATTGTCTCTACACAATTTGATGCTCCTCTAAAAACCCTAACATATACTATTTATACTATTTACAAAAAGGTCCTTAAAATAAATTAGAAAAATTGGTCGGTAGCAGTTACGACTCGTAGGGTAACCTACGAGTCGTAGTCGGGTTTTCATAGCAGCACTTGACATTTTGGACTTGACTGCTATGATCCACACTACGATTTGTTGTCTGGTCTACGACTCATAGTGCCTTCTCATAGTCCAACCTTATATTTCTTGGTGCAAACTAATCAACACTGTTAATCATTATGATGTCCTCTTCTACAAGTCGTAGTGAGGACCATGACCCGTACTCTGGACTCGTATGGCTGAACTTCAATTTTTCAGATTTTGATTTTGGAAGCTGTTAATTACTAGACTCATTCCCTACGACTCGTAGCTTGGGCTACGACTCGTAGTAGGTCTCGTAAGTCCTTAAATTCGACAGAATCTGCTACTTTTCTGCAAGATTAAGCCAACTTGTATTTTCTGCAAAAACAATCACAAAATACATAAAAATCATAAAAAGTCGCATTGAGAACACACAAAATCCCTTGTTTTAGGCACCAAATGTGCTGTATTTTGACAGCGCATCACATATTGCATTGCATGCTCATATACTTAGTACATTCACAAACATACTAACACATAATTGTTTCCTATATTACATCACAATGTATGAGCAGGCGGCCATCCTCCTCCTCACATTCGTGACTAGATTCGGGTTCCGACTTTGAAGACGTGGTGAGTCCCTGTGCTTTGGGGACAAATCTCTTGCACTCTAGCTTTACATTTTAGTAATTTTGTAACATTATGCCTACATTCACATTTTACTTTCATTTGAGGATGAACTAGGGACATGTCTTAGCCCCTGCCAAGTCTGCATGTAGAGGTATTGTTGGACATTGTGTGGGGTTTATATGTCCTATAACCTTTCTTTATAATGTTATGCTTAGACTCTTGTTTGGTTTTTCTTCCTCTTTTCTTATCGATTCATTGCCTATTTAATGCTTATGATATACTAAGAAGACTAGGTTGGAGTTCCTTCGGGAATCTCAATCACCATGTCACAACTAGGACCTAACTTGGATCGTGACAATGTCAAGTCAGACTAAACCATATAAATAGAAACAATAATTATATCACATTACTTTATTATTTGTCTTCACCTCTTATGGTTATTTCACATGGAAACTTAGTAAAGTAAATCAATCAATACAATCTCCATTTTTATTTATATACTTCTTCTATTTTTATTTGTTCAAAAAGATGACCAATTTTTTTGGTAATATATTAATTTTAGCTTTCCACGTGGCATGTTTAAGGTTACAACATTAAAAGATATTTTGGTACATTTGACATAACTTTAATTTCGACAAACTTAAAAGTCTTCTTTATTGTCTTAACCTTCGTATTAAGTCAAACCAGGTCATTCTTGACTTTACATGAAATTTAAAATAATATGATCTAAAATAAGCCATATATATTTCTGCTATTATAAATCATATGTTTGAGGGGTAATTAAGATTTTTTGTCATGGTTTAGAGGGGTGAATAGTTTAAAAAATATATATCTGAAGCGACAATTAACACTTTTCATAATTTAAAAGTCCATTTAGGGTCTGTTTGGAAAGTCACTTGCTAATTGGAATTGGCGTAATTATTAGGGCAGTAATTACACTCTCTGAAAATTGCACTATCTTGTTTGTTTGCCAGAGTGTTATTACAGTGTAATCACTAGCGTGCTATTTGGTTGAAATAAAAGTTAATTTTTTTAAAATTAAAAACTTATATTAGTCAAATATAAGTATTTATAAATAATATTAAA